>SCDS01000438.1:174537-200605 GCA_004149465.1 Drosophila nigromelanica
CCAAAAAAAAAATTTTTTTTCCCAAATCCTTAAAAAATTTCACTTTTTTTTCTAAACCCTCCCCCCCCCTTCCCCCCCCCCCCCCCCCCCCCTTACGACTGTTGACTGGTTGCGCCTCAATGGCTGCCTGAAGTACATCTCACATGTGCCCCCAACATGATTCCGAATTATTCGAGAGATCCACTCGAAATAGTTCTTGAGCAGCTGCCAATTTCAATCCGAGCCCCGTCCACCCCATCCCCAACTAAAGTTGGAGAGCCAACGCGGATGCGTATTCGGTGCGGCCTTACCCAAAAAGGGGGCGGGTAGCGAGATTTTCTGCAAGAGCGCATAAAGTTTGAGTTCTTATTTGTTTTTCGGTCTGTTGGAATTAATTAAAAACGTTCTTGTTTGCCCAAATGAAGCACCTCAAATAGAATTTTAATTGAATTCGTTACCTAGCCAAAGCGAATTTCATCTGTTGGGTGTGATGTTCAGTTTTTATGCTATATTACTCAGATATACATATACAAGCATCTTGCAGATGATATTTATCTAATTTATCTAATTGAGTGCAAATCGTGCAAAATATGAATACGAAAATTAATATGACCTTAAGTTTGTCAAAAATACTATTTAAATTCAGACAAATCTAAATTTTTACATTTTTGAATAGAACAACCTTTTCTTATTTAGATAAAACACGATTAAAAACATTTAAAACAACATTCGACGATTATTATTATTCTAATTTTAAAATTAATATGTAAATTATTATTACAATTTAATAATGAATTGTAAACCAATTTTATATATAAACAAACGAAAATCTTCTTTGTAATATTTCGGTTAATGAGTAGATATACAGTAATATTGTTCTAACGTATACTAGAAATAAACATATTAATTCATTATGATTCTTAAATAAATTTTTTTACTTTCATCTTATTATTATTTATTCAAATTTTTAAACACTTGGACGAAAATGTCTCAATAGAAATAACTTTCTGAAAACTAAGAATAGTCAACAAACTGTTAATTTAATATTTTCTAAGAAAATTAATTATGTTATATATTTATTTTACTTCAGTTTTAAATATTATTTAAATTTTTTAAGAAATTGTCTTGTTTGAAATCTGTATCTTAATTAATAATTTTCTGAGAAATACGTCTAAGGATGATACATACATATGATATATAACAAAACTACCTAAGATCCGCTCAAAAGTTATGTATCATGTCTCATTATAAGAATAAAATGAATATGATTTGAAAATCCGTCGCCACTTGGCATGAAACAATTGAAGTAGAGTCACAGGAGTGAAAATTTGAATTCCTTAACAGGATAATTTGGGATAAATATGTCTATATCCAAGCCAAGAAATATTCCAATATATAAAATATATAAACGTACATATATGTAACATAAAAGACCGACGCCATTACTGATCGGCCAGTCCAAAGAAGAGTCGCACATATTGGAGTGAAACAGCAGTTGGAGACTGAAACTCGGAAAGAGTCATTAATATTCACTTCTATGGAATTGAGACAACACTCGGCGAAACTTGAATAGATCATTAATTACGCACAAATTGAAATAGGCAAAAACATGAACGCCATAACGAGAAACAAAGCAAGATGTCAGAGATCCACTCGAGGTACACTGATAATGATGAGGCCTAGACAAGTGCACGCTCATCCCAAGCCCTATGCCGCTCCTCCCGCTGCCGCTCTGCCCTCGGCCGCTGCCGGTTCACACAATCCATCAATCGATCGACGACGATCCATCAAGGTGATATCGAGACTGGCTACCCAGGCAAATGATAAATTTAAAATGGCCAAGACATAAATCATTGAAAACGATAATTAGCAGACAAAAAACAAACAAAGAAATTAAGAAAAAACTCAAATTGAGTTGTACAATCTATTTGAGAGAGCGCCGGCAACGAAGAGATGTGTGGGGTATAACAAATATTTGCCAATGCCAATTGCCGTTCGATTGACCCGGGCAAAAAGTGAAACGGCAATCGCTGGAAAATTGCACTAGTCGTTGCGAGCATCCATATCCTTGATGGCAATCACACAAATGAGCCTCTAATAGAATATTAACTCCCGAAAAGCATCGATGGCAGCCACTGCCGCAGCCGCAGCAGGTAAACCTCAAGTTGAGTTGGACCAGAACCAGTTCTGGAAACGACGCCACCTCTTCGAATGCCCATGCAAAAGTTGAGAGCGTGCTCGAAATCCGGTTTGAGCCGTACTTCGAAAACCCACACACGCACAACTGCACCAATCGATATCGAAATTCGAAGATCTCGCCGGCACCAATACCAATGCATTTGCCACCAATACACTCACAACACTGCGGAGAGAGCCGGCGCTCTCAACGCTCGAGCGGCTACCATCGTAGGTTTCGAAATTCAGTTAGTTTTCGAACACAGAACGCTGCGGACCAGCGCCAGAAATTCCGTAGCACAGCGCACGCGCAGTGCGTCCACTCGAAAGCGAGATAGATGCAAAGTATTCGCGCTTAGTGTCTACTCGCTCGCACCCGCATGCGCACTTGATGGCGCCGCTGACTCCGCCCACAATTTTCGAAATACTTGAATGATTTTCAATATGGCCGCCGTAGCTAGCACTGTTGTTGTTGTTGCTGCTATTGCTGCCGCTCGCTCGACTGCCAGATGCGCCATGCGAAGCCATCGGCACCGAAACCCTACACATGTTACGTTGTTTTATTATCATGCCGGCGGTGGATTTTTATTAAATATTTGTATATATTTAAAAAAGTAATAATAATAAATAATAAA
Source organism: Drosophila nigromelanica (assembly GCA_004149465.1). NCBI lineage: Eukaryota > Metazoa > Arthropoda > Insecta > Diptera > Drosophilidae > Drosophila > Drosophila nigromelanica. The sequence goes on from SCDS01000438.1 coordinate 177,327, forward strand.
AATAGTATAACAAATTGAATATTTATTATATTATTATAAAATTACAATTGAAATGTAATAAATAATAATAAATAATATTACATGACATTACGTGTTTGATTTTTTTTTAATTTAAATATATTTCGAGGAAATCATTGTTGATTTTAAAAATTATAATAGTAAAAAATATCTGATTCAATTTATACTTATTTACTGCCTATTGCACTTAATGTATGTAAACACAGTTTTAATATCGATCTCAATCCCCAAATATAAATAACTCATCACTTGAATATAGTAGTTTTCAAAATTGATCTTTAGATTCATCTATCTCAACATAAAATTTATTATATAAAATACAGTACGTATATACACTTTCTGCAAGTGATAAAAACAAAAAAAAACCCAGTTCTGTATTTACATCTAAGGCAATAAAAAGATTTTCTTCGTAAAGTGCCTTTATCAATTAATTATTCTACACCTCTATTTGACTGACTTATTCCAATGAAAATGCATTGGAAATACTAAATCATCAAAGTTCCCAAACAACTGCCTTAATATATGGCACCAGTTATGTTAACAGTGATAGATATTATCCATAGCGTTTTATTTTACAATGTATTTCAATTAGCTCTTAAAAGTCAAGGAGTTGTCAAAAATCACTTAGTTAGCGGACAACTTAATCTTGTGGGTGCATTATTGCCAGCCATTGAAATTAAGTAATTTGAAGACAAGCGGGAAAATATTGTCACAACATTCCAGTAATTACCCGTAATGCCTAGAGAACACGACGACAACTGCTCGGGGCCGCTAATGATCGAATCATTTCGGATAATGTGCCCAAGCAAGCAGTAGCAGTAAAAGTAGCTGTAACTGTAGCAGTAAGTGTGACCATAAGCGGACCCAAAGAAACGACCGAAAGTCAAACTGAAAATTGAGCTGCAGATGTAAGTAAATCAAATAAAATCACGTGTCATTTGTCTCGGCGGTTCATTGAAAGATAAGATTCCTGCAACCGCTCCGAGTGTGGAGTGTGGGCCATAACTTTGGGGCAGGTTAGTTAGCTAGGGACATATGAGTCGGTGACTGAGACTGAGACCGAAACTGAAACTGAAACTGAGACCGAGACTGGGCTAAAAATGAACTGCGTGGCAATCAATCAGCGCTTTACTAAATTTAATATGCGGTTAAAAGTGCTAATGACGCTGGTCTGGCAATCGTTTAAGCCAGCCCCTCGTGCTCGCTCTCGTTCTCGTCCTGGTCAGGAGTGACTCTCTCCGCCCACACAGCGACGGACACGACGGACAACAGTCCGACAGCCCGTCAGAGCGAGCAGTACATAAAGTTTAATGAGAAACCACTTAACACTTTCCGAGCTTTTTACGTTTTGCTGTCATTAGAATGATTTTTGCCACTAACTACGATGCTCGACTGTCGACTGTCGACTGTCGAGTGTTGAGTGTCGCCACCCCCCTCGCCTGTCCGGCTTCAGCTTCTACTCGTCGCCTGCGGCCTTTTGCCAGTGCACATTTTACTTCCGAGTCCTCGTTGAGTCGTTCAGGCCGCTGCCGTTGTCGTCATTATCCGGCCATGTTCGCAATATTGCACTCTCTGCCCCGCCCATAAGCAGACCGGCAAGCGGCAACGGGCAACCGACAACCTGGCACTGCTTGCCCCTCTTCCGCCCGCATGGGGCATGCGGCACGAGAGCCTCGATTTCAGCTCGAGGGCAGCGCAGCGCAGTGTTCCGCATTGGCGAAGGCGTCAAACTCAAAGGAGAGCGAGCGCGTGTATTTCCAAAACAAATCGGCAACAATTTCATTAAATGAGTATCATATTAAATTTAATGATGCAGCCGTATTTCAGTTTACGTTTCGGTTTGGTTTTCTTCTTTTTTTTTGTGCACACCGAAGAGTTTTTGTTCTAGGCTGCCAGCGGATGGAAAGGGGGAGAGCGGAGAGAGCGGGATCAGTCCGGGAGCAGTCAACGGTAGCTGGCAGCAAATCTTCAGCTCAACTGGGCTGGGATGCTGAACTTGAGCCTGTGCCCCGAGCACTAAAATTGAAGTGTGATGCACACTTGTCAGCTTGGAATTTCTATTCGAAAAGTTATCCATATTCCAGAACCAGAACTGTGTGATGAAGAGGTCGTTGCCGGAGCTGCGTCGAGTGACTGATTGACAGCGAAGCGCTCAGCGATTATGGATGGCAATACATCTTAAAAGTTGTATCTACAACTGATGTTTATCTTGGCAGCAAGTGCTGCCCTATATTGACTTTTAATTATCGCCTGCCAGGCCATACATCAATTTACTGCTTACAATAAACACATTGGCAATTGAGATTGGTAATTGGAAAGCAATGGAATAGCTAAAGATACCAAACATAAAATAATATACTCTACTCCAGATACAAATAGATAAGTAATTTAAGCTACAAATATAATTTAGGAACTTCATATTTTTAAATTTCATTATTACATTAAAAACATTATTTTGTTGATTTTTTTTGGTTTTTGTTAACTTAAACATATTTACTCATACATTTTAATTGGGTTATATAAAAAATCTGTTACTTATTTCAAATGAGAAATTGTAGACAAAATAAAAATCCTTAAACATTAAAGAATAGATAACCATTTCTTAAGCCTGCAGGCAGCTGTAGGTCCAAATTCTATAGCTATGATATGCAGGTGCAGTAATCGAATAGGGTTGTCTTTTGTTGGCCTTTGTCTAAGGACTCGCTGTGGGAAAGAACAAGGTCATATAGAAATGAATAATAAAATGTAAAGGTCAAGTATACAATGTATAAAGCAGATAGGATTAAAAAAATACCATGCACATCATAGACACAACTCACATTTAATATATATATTTAATAGCTTCATGAAAAATTGAAGATGAAGTCTAGTTAACCCAAGTCACCGCTAATAGAATCAGCAATTGTTGTTCTAATTTGTGTTTGTTTAATTTAATGGGCACTTTCTGGCGGAGACCGAAACAATTTTCTTAAAAAAACAGAAGCACAATAATGGAGAATTGAGAGGGGAAGGAAACAGGAGTAATGCATAAGCTCAGCCAAGTCCATTACCAGAGCCAGGCATCGATTGATGGCTGCACAACAATGGCTGGGGGAAATTAACCAATTTATCTTTGTTTTCTGCACAGTCAAGAAGGAGTAGAAACAACAGCAACAACGGGTGAAAAAACACTCTCCCGAAAGGAAAAAGTTTATAATAAAAAGGCGAACCGAACAACAATTCGCACGACAAAAGCAGCTCCAACGCGTAGGAGACTTCAGCAATGGCGACAATGAGGGAACCAAAAGGAACCCAAAACAAAAAAAAGCAAAAAACAAAAAAAAAGAGCGAAAAGCAAGCTGGAAAAACTAAGAAAAACACGCAGCAGAAACAACAGGCGGGGCTGGAGCTGCCTTGAAAGGATTCAGCCATTACATTTGAAAGCCTCAGAGTGAAAAGAGGAGCTCAGGGTGTGGTGCGGGGGTGCGGGGGTGCGGGGTTGCGGGTGTTCGGGAGCTTGTCGCCAACGTGTGACACATTTCTGCTTTTAAGGGGGATTGCATTTGTTACGCGTGCGTTGCTCCGTTCCGGTTCAGCGGCAATCGATCAAGGGTAAACATTTCGGTTGGCGCTGTCCCCTGCCAGCGAAAGGTCTCGAAATTTAGTCAGTCTGAGTGAGTGCACTCATATATTACAGACGACTGTCTCAACTTTTGGGAACACGCATGCAAAATGCAAATGGAGCGATCTCCTGCAGTCGGACGGCACACTTCCCATTCTCTATTCATTTTAATAGCCGCCCGCTGTTGTGCCACGCAATGTTGCATGAAATTCGCTCGGCTCACTTTCACTTTTTTTTTTGTTCCCTGTTTAGGTTAGGTAGCTGTAGCTGCTGGCATTAGGCTAATGTTATTAGGTCGCAACGGGGTCGCAGGGCCATTGCTCATTTTGTTGCAGATGTGCTGACAGGCTGCCTTGCAACCGGAATATTACTTCAAATTTCACTCGCATGCCTTTTTACCATGACTGCAAGCCTCTGCATCCTGTTTAGTATCCTTGCTGCCGACACACAACATACACAACATGCCACCCACACATGGCTGCTGCAAGTTTCAAATGGCTTTGGCACGGCTCGACGCTTTGCATCGAGCATCCAAAAGGCAAAAGCTCAGGAAATTAAAACCCATAAATCTTTGGTCGCTCATAAGTTCATGTCCTCGAGGTCGCGCCTCACTGCGAGGTTCACACTCCGACTGAATTGTATCTCAGCTGGCAACAGAAAACACATAGCTAAGCCTGGGCTCTGCGGATGCTTTTCTAATATCATAAGTGAGGCTGGCAGGCAACAGGTGTTGAGATACCAGATGAGATCGGAAATGCGTGCAAGCAACAGAAAATGGTTGAGTACTTTGAGGGTTTACTTGGCTTGAATTTAATGCGACTAGCTAAATTGTTGAACATGAAATTGAATACAGTTTAAAATATGTCAAATTTAAAAAAAATATTTAATAAAATATCGGATTTGACTTGTTGGATAGGGACACCAAAATCATGAAATTAAATTTATTATTATTATTATTAAATACATAAATCAATCTAAAGTTATACATATTAAAATTTGAATTTATTTATAATTTTTTTTTTATTTATTTAATTACTTTACTCATATTTATTTATATTTATACTTCGATACATATGACTATAATTTTTAATATTTATATGCAAATAAATATTTTGTTTTATGTCATAGCTACATCAATAATTACATTGTATAAGCACATTTATCTTACTATATAGAATATATTTTTTAATATCATTTATATTTATATTTCATAACTTATGAGCTTCATATTTACATTGCCATAGTTTCCATAAATACATAAACTTTTTAAGCGTAACCATTTTCATAAAGTTTTCTTTTTTTTTCTCTCTTTATATTTCTAAAATTGTTTTTAATCGCACTAGCTTTTGATACGCGTTTGACCTCCCTCCCCCCGCCACATCAGCGCAGATTTTCGAGACGGAAGACGGAGACGGTGGCTTGATGGAGTCGGCAATGGTGGCAGCAATTTGGTGCCGCTGCCAGCGGCTATCATCATCATTAGAAACTGCGAAAAATCCTCCAAATACTTAACCGGTGGTGGCCTTAAGTCGTTTTTGATGTACGTCGCTAACAGCGCCAGCAAACGCCAAGGCGACCGCTTGGACAGCGGCAGAGGCCATCAGCGACCAAGCGACCCACCACACAAGTAACGCAGGGGGCAGAGGAGCGGGTACGACTATGGGCATAGCGAAATCAACGGAGCAACGCAGCCACATGCATGGAACGAGCATTTATTATCCACGCACTTTTGCGGCATCATTCGATGATCTGCAGGTGCCGATTAAGGCACCGACTGCAACTCCGAGCCAAATCCAAGTCCATGTTTACGTCTTCGACTGTAGCTGCGGCTGTGGCAGGTAATGCAACTTTAATTGCTGATCAGTCGTTAATTGTGGCAAATTATGGGAAGAAATTGCACAACAGACACTAAAACTACGAAAAAAGCATATTTTAATTGGGCTAATTAATGGCAACGCTTTTGTGCGCCACATATGGACGGCAAACATTTCGCCATATCATCTTGTACCAAATAATTTAAAACTATATATAGAAGACGTTGCAAAGTGTTGGGCTGTTTATATAGAAAGGTGTGGCAGTTACTTTGCGTATAACATTTAATGTCTTAAAAAACCTTAAAATATTAAAATTAAGAGTTGTCATTCAAATGCTTAAACAAAATTTAAAAAAAAAATTTAATTGCTGAAAAACCAAGAGAATTCACTGAAAACTGAAATTGGGAATACTAAAAACAAAACAAAAACAAGTAAGAACGTTGCTGTCGGGTGTAACCGACAGCGCAATACTCATTCACAGTGTAATAAAACATACAGCCAGGCATTATTTGTGCAATGCAAAATTAACCTCTAATTAATTATGACAAATACAATCCATTAAAAAAAATAACCTTTTTTCGGATATCAGGGGAAGGCAAGCTTTTTTCCTACAAATTTTATTTTCCAAAATTCATATATTTTAAATGTAAAATCGATCTAAATGATATACCATGATTAAAATGCCATCAAACTCGAAAATCGGTTCAGTTTTGACAAAGTTATGGAAGTTTAAAGTATGGAAGCTATGGACCCGAGAGCTTTACTTGTCAAAATTGTTGCCAATTTTATCATGATTTTTGACAAAAAATTTGACCTCCTCAAAATCGGGTTTAATGTTGATTTTTATACTAATTATGACTAACATAATCGATTAAAAACAAAAATTCGCAATTATAAATTTTGAAAATTTTTTTTCGCCAATAAATATGGTGAGGGGGGGGGGGGGGGTTTTTTTTAATTTGGAAAAAAAAAAAAAAAAAATTTTATTTTAAAAAAAGCATATACTTTAAATGCAGAACTAATCAGTTGAATGATAAGTTGATCTATAACCGACCTCGAATATTAAAGTATCTATGGTGTATAAAGCAGTCCATTAGATATCAAAGTATCTAAGAAATATTATGGCCTTTGGGTAACGATAATATGAAAACGATTAAAATTATTAAACAACCAATTTTTTGCTTAACATAAACAATTTCTTTATAATAGAAGAGTTTTATGAAACAGATTAATTATAACCGTGCTGAATTTTTGATAGTATCTGTATCTAAGTATGTATAAGATACAAAAGTGATTCAAAAAAATCCTTTCAACCCAATAAATGGAGTATCATTTACCCCATTCGATTTAGCTTTATGTTTGGGTATCAAATTAATTCGCTTTTAGCATTAAGTTTATGTAGAGAAATTTTTGATTGAACCACCATATACTTGATGCCAAAACCATTGCCAGTGATCGCTTTAGCGTATCCCACGATCATGGCACACCTGTGGCCGGCCAGAGAGCACCTCAATTACGGATGCGCTCGCAAAGTCAATCGGGGGGAGAACAGCTCCAACTGGGCGTTTGTCCGAGGCGCTGAATTTTAAAAGCTCATTAATATTTCATCGCGTATTTAGAAGTGTGCAAAATTGCAACTGTGTGTGTGAACGGTTGTAAGTGTGTGTGTGTGTCTGTGTGTGATTAACAAGAATGGTGGCAATTACAGGAAATTGCTTCCTTGCACCTTTCTTCCGCTCGCATCCGTGTGTGTTTTATTATGGCATGAAAAATGCGGCTGCACTTTTTACTTAATCACAAATTTGATGCATGCAAAATGAAGACATTGCCGCAATCAACTGCCCCCTTCCACTCATGCAGACCATAGGTGGAGAGTGCCGCTCATTTTGCAATCACTTTAAAAGCCATAATAAGGGTGAAATTTTAATGACTTCATTATGGGGTTTTTGAGCCAGAGACGCGACGGGGCAGTACGAAACGAGGCGGCTGCCCTTTGCTGTTGACATTGCCATTACCCATGGGCCGCTGCTCGTTGCCCGCTGCCGGACCCCGTTTAGTGCGTGTTGCGCTTAATTCGCATTGACCGGTCTCATGTTTTACAATATAATTATAAGAATTTTCTTTTAAGTGGTTCACAATTTTCGTGCCGCACTCACGTTGGCTGTGGCAAGTGCATTAACCTATTTCCAGCCATGTGTCCAGCGCCATTTTGAAAAGCATCTGCAGTCGGGATTGGGATTGGAATTGGAATTTGGCTCGGGAGCGGGCGCATAATCAAAGAAAAATGCCTGTTTATCTTGGTTGCCATTAAGGTAGCCTCATCTATTGACAGGTAGAAAATTTATCGACTGCATTCCGGTCTGGGTCATCATGGGTGCCTGTGCCGGTGCCGGTGTTGGTGAACAGGGGATCTGAGTTCAAAACTGGTTTTCTTTTCAGCTGATCGCCCACTGTGAGGTCAATGGCTGATTTGGGTCTTTTTGTTTTTGGTCGAGTTTAATTACAACGCTTAGCTCGAATCTGCATAATTTGAATAAAAGGTGTGGTTAGTTTAGTTTTGTACGCTTCTACAAGTAAATGTATTTAAATTTCAATTTTGTAATAGACACAAAGTAAAAACCTCTTAGAAATCCGATAAATGACTCCTGTGTTAGTTTTTAAGATATTATAAGATTTTGTTATCGAATGATATTTTATATAATAATAAGATATTGCAAGTTCTTGCTATCAAATGATATTTACTTATATTTTAACGAAAATTTATTTTAATATTTTATATATATGGCTGTAAATAAGATTTGAAATTAAATTATTTAACATAATATCATCAACTGAAAAATCATATAACAAGTTGTGTATTAAAATATGATGAAACTGAAAACTTGTACTTGTTATTTGCAGAATATATAAAGTAAGTTCTATAATTTAAATATAATTTCCCTTTTTTTAAATTTAACCGCAAAACATGCAATAAACTGTAGATACGGTTATTAAAATGTTCCCGAACTAATTGAGAGTAATTATTATGGTCATAATTAAAATCAAATTAAATTTAAGCACAAGACTCACACTAATGAATATTTATTGATAATTACAATAATTATGCAAATGTGCAACATTTTCACGCAACGCGTTGCTATTCAACTTACAGTTCCCCCATTCCCCTCCGTTCCCTCCCATCCACATGTATACAAATAATTGGCCATTGGTTTTTGGTTGTCGTCTCCCAGCTACACAAAGTGAATGTACTGATTGACTGACTGAATGACTAACTGAATGAGTGCCCATCGAAACTTCCACTGGCAAACTGTAAAAATTACTGAGCTGAAAGGGCATGTAAATTAAATTGTGAAAAGTTTAGACCTTGAATGGATTTGCATGCGAATATACATAGTATTTATATACATATGTATATAAAATTTACCAACCTTAACTAACTGCCTCTTCAGGTAGTTAACTCTCTCTCTGTTTCTCTCTTTCGTTATCAACTGAAATACAAACATTCAGCATGTGCTCAATACTTTAAGGTCCACTCGAACATTTGCTTGCCATTCTATTTGTTTTCCCTGCGTGTCCTTGACATTTTCCGGATGCGTAACGCTCTCGCATATGCAAATATTTGCACTACAATTGTTCGGCAATCCTTTGTAATCCTTGCCGTAGGTAGTCCCCGTGGCCGTCCCATGGAAATCGTCATCGATGACCGTCATAAAACTTCGTCTCGTCTCGCCGCGCGGGTGTCTGTTTGTTTTGTGTTTTGACTTTTGACTTCTGACTGTTGACCGTTTATCCTTTGTTTCACTGCTCGGTTAGCGACTCGTGATTTACGACATCCGACTTTGGCGGCCAGTTAAGTCGCTCTGCCATGTGTATTCAATTTGAATTTGCCGTGCAGCAGTTTCAGTTTCAGTATCAGTTTCGATTTCCATCTTGACAAAATCAGTTCATCATCTACACACCGAATGCAACAAATTCAGCTGAGGCCTGAAATTTGGTTGAAAATGCCGAAACTTGGGAAGAAAAATGTGAGTGTTGTGAATGTGAATGTTGAATATTTAGGGAATAGAATTGAAAATAAAAAACACAATCTGATATCATAATAAATTGAATATAGAAAATAATAGTGCATATCTTGTATTATATATTCATTGCTTTTTAGAAATTATTTTTGAATATCTTCTATATATATTGTAAGGGATGTACATAAATCATTTTCATTTACTTTTGCATTCTATAGAAGATTTGCAGTTGAAGAAAAATTAGAAAATATATAGCATTCGAAATGTAAATGTAGTAACTGAGGAGTGTTAAAGGTACGTACAAAATGGGAACTCTTATTTATTTTATTTAGAACAAGTAAAATTTGACAATATTATTAAAACTCAGAGTGCTTGATAAGACGTTATAAATAAAAATATTTACATATGTAAACAAAGGCTGCGAACTGGGTTGGAACTCAGTATTCCAGTATATTTAAAACCTTAACCCGACTCAAATATATAGAGTATATAGAAATATGTAGAAAAATTTCCTATAAATAATAAATATAACAAGCCGAGTTCCAAACTAAAATTGGGAGAAACTAGAATCTAGAAAAGAGCAAGTGTACAAAAGTCCCAATTCAGATAATACTATAATTATTTAGACTCTCGCTGCTGATCATAAAAATAGTTATACATTTAATGGTCTACAATGCCTACCTTTTGACTAAAAACATATTTTGCTATTTTCATAATGAGAATTTCCTTAATTCAATTAATAATATGTTATTAATTGAATTTGTCTTTGCGTGTGGCCAAAGCTGCAACCGACACCATTTCACTATAATACGCTTCAAATTGAATACAACAGACATAAAATCGACCATCAACTACCACTTGGAGCAGCAGGACTACATTGAATGTATTTAATTATTTTTTCACACACACAAACGAATTCTGCTAATGGAAGTTGTGCTTGGTTTAATTGACTTTGGGTCGCGCGTGACGATGATCGATTTGTGGCAAAACAAAAAAAAAATAATAGTAATAATAAAATGCTGGCCAGGAGCAGCAGCCACTGACAGGATGATCACGTTGCGAGTGGATCAGACTTAGGCAGAGCCACTGCAACCACCGGCACCACACCTGTTTGCTCCACAAAGTGCGGTGACTGGCCCTCGTTCCAATGGATTATTAATGGCTGGCGATCGATCGTGCGGCGATCGCGCGAATGCGCTCACAAAAATGGCCACAGATATTTAGCCTGGTAGCACGAGGCAGGCAGCGGCAAGCTGGGGTGGGCGGGGGCAGGGCGAGGGCATGGCGAGGCGTTTAGCGTTAACGTTAACTCAATCGACCTGTCATTTGCGTTTCAGTTGGCTCCTCGAATAATTGCCACCGTCACTTGAAGCTGTTCCCTGGCACATCATTTGTCAAGCGGTGCCCAGCAGCCACAGCGGCGCGGCTACGTCCACTATTTATAGGCCTCCTTTTTTCGAGAAATAGAGGTCTCAAACTTCCAGTACACCAGTACGAGATCGTGTTAGAGATGTGTGTTTGAAAATAAAAGAGGACTCGAGCACGATGTAGGTATTGAAAATGGTTTGGTAATTCAAAATAATTATATAATAAAATACCATATAGTTATATGAATAATGTAAATGGGTGTATTCAAGACAGTTTATATTTTAAATAAGAGATTGACGAAATTTTCTTTTAATAGAAAAGTGATCGACACCAACACAAATCAAAAATCTTAATATAATAATTTTGTTACACAATGAATCATTGAATCAAACGTATCTCATCCAAAAGAGTATATTTATATGTGTGTTACTAATCAATTTTAACTGTCGATTCAATGTATGAATAAATTTTGATCGACTGATTATATGTCTGCTTCTATGCATATAGTATATATAAGATATTCAAACCAAACTTGTCAAGCGTTGGTTTTCTTCTAATATTTATATTTATTTATATAGGCATACAATTGGCCTATGAGTGATAAGCCGATAAATTACTTTTATTAGTTTTCGAGTACTTAGTACTTTTGAGAACTCGACTGAGAAAAGTGGATCACAAAAAGCATGCTCACCATGAACAATTTGAGCAATATATTCGGACAAGTAGAACTTTTTCAACTTTAACAAATTTTGTAAATACAACAAATGGTTTGTATTTATAATTATTAATTGTAGCTTTTCATCTATATTGTATTATTCCCTGCTCAGTTTCTCAAAATGAACACGTCGTGTCTGCTCGTGTCTCTAACTAAAAATCGCCACGCGGCCAACTCGAATTCAAACTCGAACACTAAAAACTAAAGACTAAAAACGAAATTTGCATTGACTGCTCGCAGTGGCTGCTGCGTATTGGAAATCATTTATCAACATTTTACTAGAAATTAATTACCACTCGCTCGGGCCTGTCTTTAATTCGATTTGTATGCGATATCTTTGGGTGTGAAACCACGTTTAGAATCGATTAATCATGTGCCCAGCAGCGCCAACAAAAATCGATCAAACAATCGCAATTCAACCGCACTCCTGATGTCGACACAAAGTCTACTAGTTGAAGTTCAGGATACGCGTTGTCTCCGGCCGTGCAGACAGTGTGGTTCCAGCTCCACCCAAACCTGCCATGGTAATCGTTGGCCCCCATTCTCCCCTCTCCCGTTGCCCGGGGCCCAATTCGCTGATCTGTCATCGGCACACTTTTCAATTGTTTATGCGTTTTGCCTTTGTTTTGGTTTTCGGTTTACAGTTTTTGGGTTTTCGTTTTTAATTTGGGCATGCGTTTCAACAAAACTTCATTAATTTCCCCTAAAACATGCAGAACTGCAACCCGAAAGTCCAATGCCCGCTGCCCAGGGCCTGTTCCTGCCTGTTCTTGCCTGTTCCTGGGCTGGACGCGCGTTTAGCACATCTTTGAAGGCCCGCTTCTCTCTCGCTCTCTAAAAGAGGCATTCATTAATTCAATTCCCGCAATTCCGTCTCCTCGTATTTTGTTATTAATGATGTTCAACAAAACGGAGGCTTGTTGCTTGTTGGCCCATGTTGGGTTTTGGTTGTGGCCATCGATGACACTCGGCCCACTGTTGATTTGCGGGTGGTTCCTGTTTATATTTCGTATTTGTAACTCATGATCATTGTTAGTTGAGGACCCCTTACACGTTCCGCTCTTCATATTTTATAACAGTTCCCATTCGCCTGGTGGGCTCGACCTCAGCTCAGCTCTTATCATTACCGTTTGTTGAATGATGTCGAGTGTTTGTTTTGACATCGAATGTTCCCAAGGTGCTTGTTATTAAACATTTAAACGTTTGATTAATGATTTTTCAATATGCCATGTTTATGCTTTTTACCTGTGACCTGCACGAAGGCGTTTCAAACGCAGATGATGTGGCTTAAGGATAATCGTTCTCAGTTCTTCTACTCTGTTATATTAGCTGTGATTATCTTAAAAGAGTCATTGTGTGGTACAAATTGCAGGGTTGTTTAATTCTTTTTATTTTATTTATTTTTTTTATTTAGAAGTTAATGCTTGAGATGTAATTTATATATATATACATATATATAGAAAAACTATATAAGTATTTTGTTATTATTATATTCAATACATACATCCTAAATGAAGTAAATTTGAAATGAAGTACAAACGAAATGAATTGCAAATTTATATATTGTATATTAACTATTACGATTTTAAAAGTATGTATAAATAATTTATAATATATAAGTAACAACAGTAGATGAATTTTCTTTACCTTTATAAGTGTAATTCATCAAAAAAAAATATGGTAAATGTATGAACCAATATATTAAGCTATTTACATCTAAGCTCTTTATGATACAACTTGTCATGATTATAGGTATATATATTATACTACATATACTGTTTTCACTAGCACTTTTCTATAAGTTACTTGTAGTTAGTAAATAACCCTTTTTGAATGTTGAACATTTCCTATATATCCGATTGCTTCTAGATATGAACCCAAATGCAGGCGCCACGCTTTTCCATATCAGTGCGTTCACATCACTCAGTCAGCTAATAAAACAAAGCTGGGCCAATAAACGCCCCAACCACCCACAAAAAAAACAACAACAACAAGAACTTTCGGCTAACGGAGGGATCTGACATGAATGCAAATATTTGTGAATCGAAAACACTTAACGCAAACACATTTAGTGATTCCTTTCAAACTGATTCACATACAACACAAAAATGCGTGCAATGAAGGGGAAGGCAGCGTGTTAGGGGGGAGGATGGGTAATTTTGGTAGTTGTGTAGCCACCCCAGCAGCGAGCAGGGAACATTCGCACCCAGAAGCCAATTCTAATTCCGAGAAAATGCTTTTCATAAAAAAAAACGAGGCAAACAACGAAAATATTTGACATCAAATTCGTCAAACTCATGCGTCGGCCGCCTTCCGTGTATTGTGGCAGAGAGTGGGGCTGGGTGGGGCAGGGCGAGGGCTGACTTTTTGGGCAAGTGACTTTAAGGCCAGGACCAGGACTTTCAGTTCCTTTGGCCATAGCACGCCAGAGACAGGCGGTGACTCGCGCACTCGCTGCTGCCATTTGAGGCTGAAATGGAAAACGAAAATGTCTGACATTGACAAATGTCATCCGTCATTGCGAACACAAGATTGATATAGATTGGAATGTGACACAAAAATACGCACAACTTCCACCACCACCAACACCACCACCACCATAGCCAGCAGCAGTAACAGCAACAGCAGCGCAGCAGCAGCACCGTCATCACCGCCAGCCCCTGCAGCAACCACTGCTGCGGCGATAGGCAGCAAAGACACAATGGCGGCAAGGGCCGTTCTTGTTTCCCGTGCCCGCACTCGTCTGTATACCCTTCCCCCTCCACCTTCCTCTCATCGTCACTATCGCGGCGTTCCCATACGACGCACAATTGTGCGTAGCTGGCGATGGCACAAGATGACGAGCGTTGATGAAAAACGTCGTCAGCGTCAGCTCCGTCGACGTCTGTCCATCAAGCAACCCCCGTTTCGCTCACTTCGCAAAAAAAAAAAAACAAAAAGAAAGAAAAAGAAAACGGAGCACAAAACCAACAATGGATTCCTTTTCGGGGATGAAAAGCTGAATTTTTTCACGCTCGGATTTTTGGGCTGTTTGAAGAGTTGTTAAATTACTTAGAATTCTTTGGAATAATTAAAGAAGAGCGTGGTATAATATACAGAATATATACAGAATAGAAAAGAAGTAAAATTGGCTATTAATGTTTTCATATTTTATTTCAATAGTTACATATTTAAGAGACTTTTTGAATTTATCAAAAACCGATACAGGTCGTTTGAAATATTTGCTTAGCTTGAATTTAAAGATATATTTTAACTTCTACAACTATTTCTTAGACAATTTTTTAATATTTAATATGATCAGAGTTTAACATTTAATATTATGTCTTGGAAAGATGGCTCTCTAAAAACATGTGTTCTAGAGCTTTTTACTGTAAAAGAAAAAGGTATTTTATCAAAATAGAAAATACAAAATTTAATATTTCAAATGTATTTAATATATATATATTTTTATCTTTTTTTTGTGACTTCTATTTAATTATACTTTCTTTAATTACATTTAAGAAAGAGTATTACATAAATAGTACTACATTTTGGAGACCTGAAAACATTTAATCAGTCTTCGCATTGCAGGAACTTTTTGAACTGCCCCTTTACAACACAACATTATGTGTAAGAGTGTGTCTGTGTGTGTGTGTTTCCTTTTGTAGCCGAAAGTTTTATGTGCGTGGCACATAATAATGGTGGATTTTCTTTGTTTGACGTTAATTTTTTATTCTTGTTGCTTTTGTCTCAGCTTCTGACGCTGCGCCGTTGCCCTTCACCAAGCTGCACTTAAGTTTATTAGAAGGAACAAAAGCGAATAGGGGAACCATAGGGGAGGGGGCAGGCATCCCGCTAAGAACGTTAAAATTTGATTAATTCATGTTTGCATTAATCTTCCGCTGCAACTATTTTAACAATTTGCATCCAGGCCGTTGACTGTGTACAGCCACAGCTCCTGTTTATGCAGCCTCTTCCCCTTTTCCCCCCTTCCCCCTGCAGCTGACAGCGACAAAGACCAAATCTGTTTCTACATTGCAACCGAATAGTTGGAAAATTAAACCAATGTCTCCCCGGCTGCAGCTTAAGCGAGTAAACAAAGTTTTTGGCCAAAGTTGTCTGTCCGCGCTGAGCGCTCCCCGAATAATAATCAAGTGTTAATTATTTTATGGTTTTCAAAAAGTTAAAGTTTCGTCAAGCTCGCACCGCAAATCATCATTCGAGATACGCATCGATTTCCAAGTTGGCAATGTCAAAACTGCGGCAACTCTGCAGCGTGGGCATCTGCTCATTTCCTTCTGGCAACTGTAATGAAACTTCCGCTTTTCTACTCCCCAACTCCACCTTCTCCACCTCCTGGGCCCGTCCAGCAGCTGGCAAACTAATGCGCTGCCATCAGTTGACGATGGCATTCAGATTAAGCTGCTGGCAATGAATGAACTCGATGCGGTGATAAAAACATTTATCAAACAAAAAGACGAATAATCATTCCAGGCAAGCACGCGGCACGAGCACCCGGCGAAAACCCTTCCTTCGGCTCAAGTTGGAGCTCAACAGCAATGACAAAAGGGGGGTGGGGGGACACATCCTGTAAGTAGAGGCTCATCTGAGCCGGGCTATGTCTTCGCTACGCGCACGTGATTATGTAATTTGTACGGCACTTAAAAATCAATTAAAATGTTCTCGGAAGGCTCCCATTACGCATAAACAAATAAATATCAAAACGGAAACGAAAATGGCATTTATTGAAAATAATCCCACTGCTAATATCTCTAATCCATAACTAAATCTTATTATTTATGTTTTTATTGATATTTTTGTGTATTTACCAAACTGACAATGGAGGCCATATTCGCGGTTAAATAAATAAGTTGATTCTAAAAGATAAATTAGTTACATATAATGAAACATCTTTTAAAAGTCACGAAATATTTCAGAGTAAATCACAAGCGGATCTAAAAACATTTTTAAACTGATCAAGTCTGCTTTAAAATAATAATATATAGAGTAAAAAGTTAACATATTCAATACAGATTTCTTCGATTACTGAAAAAATTATTTTACAAACCAATTTTACAAACCCACTCCGAAAATAAACTATAGTAAACCAAACTCACCGCAATACATGTCAATAGTGATAAAACAAAGCATGGAATTATTCAGCATAAATGCTTTGTCTAGAGGATTAAGAGTTTTAAAGTTTACAAATCGCGTTGTCTCCAAACATGGACTGCCCATGGGCACATACATATAGTGATGAGCAACAACAACAACAAAAAAGAAGACAACCAAAACCGAAACCGAAACTGAAACCTTTTTCAAAGAACAAGACAAAATACATAATTCGGAACAAGATCTTCGCTTTAGCCTGTCATCGGAGACGGGGGTTAGCTCGATGCCCGGGAATGCGACTCGAGAATGCTGCGTCCCACTGACAATGGTTATTAATCAGTTTCCGATAATGCAGCTGAGCGAGACAAGAGTTTCGAATAAAGAGAAACACTCGCGCAGCCAACTTGCCACAGCGCCCCCGCAGCAGCAACGTGCACACGATGATCTCAGAGAGGTGTACGAAGTATATATATTTAATATAAATATATGTGGGTATAAGTGCGAGTACTATGTGAATGTGTCATAGTCACACTTTTGCTGTTAATTAAACGTGGCGACTGCACGCTTGTGTACTCAGACCTGGTGCGATCCCGCTAATGCCGGATTCATGATAAGTGGCATGTGTGTGTATGTGTGTGTCTGAGAGCGCTCCTCGAACTATTTATAGCGGCGCTGCCATTGGAGCTTGCCATCGTTGCCGGCTCTTCCGGCAATTGATTAATCGCCGCGAGCGACGCACTTTTGACGCCTAAGTGGCAGGAACTTGAACGATCTGGTTGCACGTTGCAGACGTGGCAATAGAAGGCCCAAATCCAATTCCAAAACGAGGCTCGGTGGCAGAAGTAATCGCCTTGGGCGAAGCTCTGGCAAGAAAAAATAAGGCAGAAGCCGGAACGCAAAAACCAGAACTCAGTGGGGGAAACAACGCGAGAAGCGAGGAGAGATTCACAAAAATGTTTGGTGGCTGCTTCTGCTGAATTTTCGGTTGGTCGTCATGTCCATCGAGTGATTTGATGAATTGCTGTCATTAATCTATGACGTACGCAACTACCAAAGGAAATGCCATCATCATCAAAAGCAGCCCAGGCAGCAGCCGGGCTCAGGGCTCAGGGCTCAGATCCGGGCACAGGCAGCGCTGGCCCGCAGGGAGCCGGAGTCAGAGCCGCAGCAGAGGGTTGGTGGGGGCATTGGGAAAACAATGCACAGCAACCCAATCCGAGTCAGGGGCTTTTTGCTGGCCCATCTCGAGTGGTGGGCAAAATGTAACATTTGGGAATTTCAGAAGGTTTCGCTTTCATTTTGCAATTTAAAGCTTCGCCCTCAGCTGAATACTCAAATATATAAAATTCTGAAGGGAAAGCCTTTCCTTAAATTGCCTGAAGAGTGGAAATTGGCAGAATAGTAGTTGATATACATTAAAATAATAACACATTTTTAATAAATAATTGCATATATAATAAAAACATAATATAATGTAAACTTGCAATTCACTGAACTGCTAAAATATTTATTAAAAAAATTAATATATTAATAAGCAAAGCTGTTTGAATGCTAAATTCAATAAGTAAATACAATTAAATAACTTTTAACAAATAAACTAGAGTTACTACAAATTATAGAAACTGGTCGTTACACCAAGATTAGTATGAATCCAATTAATTAAACACATTCATTGATAAACAATTATACTAGGTATGTATAAAGAGCAAATTAGTATGAATCCGATTAAAAAATATAAAAGCAAATTATGCTAAACAAATTTGATGACGAATTGGTATATTGAAAAAATTAATTCAGCGATCATAAATGTTGATATCAAGTTTACTAATTTTCGTCTTCTTGAATAATACATACAAATGAAGTATTAAAATATATAAATATTAAATAATATATTGCCGTATCTAAAAATTAATCTATATACAATCTCCAAACTGCGAACCATAAATTAATTCAAGTAAATTGAGGTGTTTGAAAATAAAAACAGGTGTGCATATAAAAGTGTATCTATTATTACTAAGATAAAATCATGCACTATTTTTTTTATCCATAGACCAGTAACTCTTTTTCACATGTCGTAGTTCTCACAACAGCTTTAATCAATTCAGTCGTGACAGTTTTACAAGGCGCTCAAATGATTTCTACAACTAAAACACGCCCAGTCAACAAATTTTTCCTTTTTGCAACTTATCGCGGGTGCCGCACGGGAGGGGTTGTGGAACGGGGCTGGTGCGGCGCATATATATTTGTAAATTTCAACATAAATGCATTTCATGTTTACATTTTTCCAGTGACAAGTGTCTGAATCACACTGCAACGGGATGACATATTGAGGCAGGGGAAGCCAGCGACACTCAGCCGACAATCGATTAATCAGCGAAAAATAATAAGAAACATCTCGCTGGCAACTGGCGCTGCTGAACACTGGAGCACAGAGTTGGAGGCAACTCAAATGCGGAACTGACGCTGGAAAAATGAGCGACTTCAGCGTTTTGGCAGCCAAATAAATACGAAACATCAGACGACAGACGGAATTTCATATGTTTAGACATACAGTACAACATTCAAAAACGAATAAAAATATAAATGTTCCCGCCCTTTCTCTCGCGTTTATTTTCATTTAAATTTGAAAACCACTTCGAACTCAATAATTAACACAATTCTATATACGAGTTTGGGAAATGGGTAGGGGAACCCAAACGGCGACAAATAAAAAGTGAGTAACAAAATTTTTCTGAACGACCCTCGGAATAAAGACAACAATGAAATGTCAAAGCCAAATGACTGACCAAAACTCATTACAACAAAACTTCAAATTGCCCATATTAATCTAATTTTCAGTTTATTGTTGTTGTTGTCTTTATTCAATGTCAATGAGTTGCGCGCGTTGTCAGTTGTTTCATTCAAATCATTTCTTTCGGTTTATTTTTTCTCGATGATTTTTTTGTTGTTGTTTCTCACACAATTCTCACATAATAGAAAATTGTGTATGTCATTTGTTAGCCAGTTCCTTTCATTTAGAGAACTCGAAATGAAAACGTTAGAAATGCCGAAACTTGCGGCCATCAGTCAAAACTAAGTTTGGGATTAGCGGAAAATATGTTAATTGTTAAGATGATTTTATATGACTTATAGATCGATGTGAATGAATATAAAGCTATACGAAAGTAATAATATTTTGTATACATAAAAAAAAAACTTTGCCAATATATCTAAACAAGAACAAATTTGCATAACATTTATCATATTTCTTTTTAGACTAAACATTTTTGAGGAACACTAATTATAAACATTAGAAGCATTAGCAACATTATGGCATTAATAATCTAAAGAGTACAAAAGAAATCAAATATGTTTATGCTCGCATTATTATCCCTTATATGAGTATAATACCTGACAAAGAATATGCATGCAATTAGCTTCTTTTTCATTATTTAAATTTGATTATTCGATTGAATACAAATTTTATCAAATGTTTTAATCAATCAATTTAAAAGCATAAACATTTAAAAACATAAATTTAGCAATGCTTAAATTTATAATTTATTATTTATTAATGAACATTCAAATACTATTACTATTTTAATATTACTAACAGCCTTTATCGAATCAGCTTTTGATATTGCTCAAAAATAAATATATTTTATTTGCAATTTTCTTGCAATAGTATAAGAACAAAAATATTCGTATATATAAGTTAATAAATATTTATATATACGTTTCTCAAAAAGTCGAACTGAAATTCTCCTTTTGTAGTTTCTGGCTTAAAGCTAACTATCTAAGTGGTTTTTATTCGCAATTTGATTGAAGTGTATATAATTTAATGGCCATGATTTCTGTTTGACATCTTTAATCAAAACCAAAATGGTCGAGTCCCGCAGATGTCGCGCCATTGCCCGACGTGTCAGTCACAGAGGCAAATGGGGGGAGCGCAGCCAGTGCACATTTTTAGCTTTTCATTTTGTTGTTGCCTCCCTTTGATCTGCACAGTGGGCAAACGCGTGTATCTATGTGTGCACGTATCTGAGTATCTGTGAGTTTCGTAGCTCTGTCGTCGTCATTATTAATTTGTGCCCGCTTGCATTGCATTTTTGTATGGGGAATATTTTATACGCCTTTTGGCTTGGGCATATGGCGCGGTTTTATGGCGCTGCCCCCGTCGCGATCTCCTCCCACCCCGTTACGTTTCGCTGTTATTTTTATTTTGGCATCACGTGCGCCTGCTGCTGCTCCTGTTTCTGCCCCTGCCCCTGCCCCAGCTACTGCTGTTATATTTGACATATTGCCGACATTGATAGCATGAGACGTTGCAATGAAATTTGTTGTGCTCGTCAACGAGACTCGCGGCCATCACTCAAAAGGCCCAACAACGATGCGTATTCATTTGTGCAGCTCTGTCTAAGGTAAGATATTAAAGTGTTGCCACCCCAACTTACTAAGTATATGCGGGTCAAAACGGGTAGCAGTTCATTGCAGATCAGTGAAATATATATCATTTAGCTATCGCGGTGCGATATTGTTAATGAAGATAGCAAAAGAAAGAAGAAAATAAATTACAAAAGATTATTGAGTTAAAATCGATAAATATATCGGAACTACGATTCCTAAAGCGTCCTCTTAGTATTCACTCGATCACCAATCACCAACCTGTCAATAAGCACAATAAATTTGAAATACATACATATATAATGGTGTCGCCATATAACTGAACATATTAAAGTGTGGAAATACCCAAGATAATTATTTAACTAAATTTTTGGCCAATCATTCCTAAGAAAAATATTTTGAAACTTGTACTTGATGATCATTTGCAGCAAACAAATATATGCATATATTTAATAAATTGCTGTATATGTAGAGTTTCTATGGCATATAACCAACATTAACAGCCATTTTGTTACATGTGCCCAATGAGCGCAATTATTTGAACGAACAGAGGTCGCATTTTCACTTTTCGATTAACAAATAAGTGCGTAATTTCCTTCCACATTGAAGCAGCCACGCATAAAATGCAATTTTTCACTTTCCCTTTTTCACGGCGGCAACTTCAGAGAGAAAGGGAAAGAGAAAGAGAGAGGGTGAGTGGGAGTGGGAGAGCGGGTCAGGGGGGTGTTGGCTCATCGAACACTAATTACAAAGCAACATCAAAATAATTATGGCCACTTCGGGCATAATAACTAAAGAATTTATACCTGCCATTGGCGGGCAGTTTGACGAGAGATTTGCTCAAATTGCTTTCACATTAAAAACACTCACCCACCAGAAGCACCACCAACCTGTCTCTACGGTCATTCGATCGGCCTACCTGGGCTGCCGGCGTTAGCAATTAATACCTTTCACTCTGTCGTTCCGTTTGATGTGCCCTGTCCAGCCTATGTCCCACTCTTGACTCCAATGTTCCGGTCCGGGTCTGCCATTGACCGGCGGTCATTTGTTTATGTCAACGCTTGTGCGCCTGATGCAGCACGGATTAGAAAGTAATCAGTGCCGATAAGAAGCGTCCAACGTCTCTGGAGACTCTGTGGGCGATTGTCGATGTAGGTGAATGTGGGTGGCTCTGGATTGCTGTGGTTGCCAGGGACATGCTCAAAACTGCGTGGACGCTCGCAATTTAAATTACAGTGGCGCGGCAGTATCCAAACCACCACCACCCAGTTTCAACTCCAGCGCCAGCCACTCCTGGAGCTCGGGCATTGGGCATTTTGCAGTTCGGTTACAAATGTCCATTGGGACTTTGCTAATCTGTCATTCGCCATGATGTGCTCCCGAAGGCGGCCTTTCGTTTGGGGTTGTATAGTGCCACTGTCCCGTCATACACATGTGCACACACCCACACCCACACACCCACACCCACTCCCACACACACTCTCTGAGCAAAAGAGACACCAACTGGCGGCAATGAAAAAGGACGAGTGTTCATATAAATGACCAAAATGCCACGCATTGACCCACGCAGAGTCCGAAAACCTTGCCAGACCCTGCCTCGTGCAACACCCCCTTCCCCCTGCCCAAACGCCCTTCTCCTGCGCCCGTGGCATCGACGACATGGCAGATAAAATGTTTCAATGTCCAATCGAGCTATTTGTCAAAATACTCGCACCGGATGGACATGGACATCCGCTTGGACATGGGCATGAGTATTTTGTATTTTGTTTTTGCCGCCAGGATAAAATGCTTTTAGCTTCTTCTTGTTTGTTGTTGTTGTCGTTGGACATACGATTTGTATATGTTCTCATCAGAGCCGATCAGACACGGCACAAACACGCAGCTCTATATTCTATATATATATTATAATATATTATAAAATTTACATTTTATTTTTATTTTTATTAAAGATAAATCAGAATATCCAAAAAATATGCATGCATACAGAATTTTATTTTATTTTTAGTATTATTACTTACATTTACTTTTACTTTTAATATGTCGATCAATTATTAAATAATGATTTATTTATCCTTAAAATATTTTATTTTTATTATGTACAATTTCTTACTTTACTTTTACTCGAAAGCCAAAATTAACTATATTCCTTAAATATTAATATAAATATATAAATAAATATATATATATATATATATATATATATATATATATATATATATATATATATATATATATATATATATATATATATATATATATATATATATATA
>SCDS01000438.1:200668-263717 GCA_004149465.1 Drosophila nigromelanica
ATATATATATATATATATATATATATAATTCTCAGGAGAATATCCCTGTGACAAGTTTGTTTCCAAGATTCAAATGAGCCAAATTATATTCACTTGTGAAATAAATATTATAGAGAATGTACATAATATAAAAATAATACGAATATCTCAATTTACAAAATAAAAATAAATATAATTCAACAATTTTGTTTATTAATAAATGGTAAAGTTTAAAATGAATTTTTTTTTCTTATTTTCAGTTTTGTTAGTTATTATTTCGTTGAACAGCCTGTTTCAAATACTTTTTGATGAATCGTGTTGAGATCACAATATGAATGAAGGACATGAAATGTTGATTATAACCTTCTAGCTGCTGAAATACTAGGCTATTCCATATATTAATACATTTTAATTACACGCTTCGGTTGATAGGCCAGGCAAATTGTGGGGGGCATTTTAGATTTGTTCCACGCATCGCTACGTGAATAAAATATAATGAAAATTTCAGCGCCGATGATGGCTAACGTCGCTCTGACAGCACTGACGGAATGCCGTCAGACGGTCGGACAGCGGGACAGTTGGACCGTCAGATAGATAGAAAGGTGGCTGGGAAAGGGAACAGTGACGGACGGACAGACTGACTGTCAGCCTGTTGGCCCGGCTGCCTGCAGCGTGCACACTCCGAGTATCCTTTTCGCTTGTTCCAGAGCCTCCCTTATGGGCGTACATGATAAATGGCGACGAATTCGTCAATGTCAAAATCAGACTGTTACAAACAGCGCAGCGACGACGACGACGGCGACGGCACGATGGCAACGATGGCGATGGCAGCGCTAGTGCGCAATGTTGCGTAGAGGTAGAGCTCGGGAACTGGCTTTGGATGGTGCTGGCTCTGGGTCCAGGACGCGTATCCAGGAACGTCAGCCACAGCACAACAGTAACACAACAGTTAGATTCATATAAACACAGCGAACCTTCTGCTCTGTTTTGTTCTTAACGCTGCCATTGACAATAATTTGCCCATCCCCCTGGCCAAGTGTCCTCAAGCTGCACGAATTGAAGTCGTTGCGTTTTAATATTAATGCAAATTGCCTAGCTTTAGTTTTTTGCACAGTTTTCGCAATTTTTACTTATGCAAATTCGCAAATTTAGCGCACAAATGTTTCACGCATCCATTGAGAATTATGGAAAATTATTGAGTGGAAATCATGTTGACTAATTGTTTGTAATTAATCTACAGATACTGGAGAAAACGTCTAAAGCATGATAATAAGCTGATCGGTATTCAATGCGATATGGTTTATTAAGAGCTTGTGTCAATGTTTATATATTTAAATTATTTAAATTTAGATAAACATGTGCTTAATACATTTTGGGTTTCAAAAAACTTTTGAATTTTATTTGTATTGTTTGAAAATGTACAGAAATTGTGTATAATGTAAATCATTGTAATAAAGTCTATATAAATAAAAATAAACATGAATATATAAATAATACTGAATAATAATATATGTTATAATGTAAATATGGTATAATATAATACAATAAAACACTGTATTTAGTTATATTGGATACATTTTATTTATTTTATTGCATAAGCATTTCGTTTTAAATTATCCATTAAAATAAAGTAAGCTCTAAAGTTTCTAGAAGCGTGAAATTTCCTATGTTATGTATTATCTGCAGATTTTTCTTATCTTATCATTCAATATGTATATTTTTCTTTCTCATAAGTATATCTTTCTTTCTGACTGATTCAGCTTTTGATGATATTTAAAGAAGTTTCGGGTTTGTAAAGCAAAGAAGAATTTATAAAAGAAGAATAAAAAAAACCAAATTATGAAAATATTATATATAATTAATAACCCATTTATATGCAGTACTCGATTTTTATGTGTCCTGTTTGACAAATATTAGATGCTACTTAATATATGTCTCATTAGAGACATATAAAACTTGTGGATATTTAAAAAGTTTCTAATTTAAAAATATGTGGCTTAAATTGGTTGTTAGTTAGCTAACGTTTAATTGTTAAATAAATTGAATATTGAATAAAAGTTAGCCTCATTGAAATTTGACTCTTTAGCGCATTCCTCAATCGTAATTTGTATAGTTTTTCCACGAATTGAGGAACCTGTAAAACATGTAATTCATAGGGACTTTCATACAACTTACATGCAAACGAGCAAATTATTAATTAGCTTGTCAACTTGAATTTTTCCCTTTCGTTTCGTCGAGACTTACATTTAACAGCTCAATTAATTTGGGGCCGGCGTCGCATATGTGAGCGGTACCCAAAGACCGGGCCCAGACTCGGATTTGAGTTATGCGCTCCATTGACATTATCTGCGGCGCGCTCGCATGTGACAAGCGGCAACTGATTCATTCCGCGATCGGAGCTGAGGTTGTAGCTGAAGCTGGACCAGGGCCAAGGAGGCGACTATCGGTTTTCGGTGCCGATAAAGATCTCAAAAGGATCTTGCTGACTGTTTCGGTTTGTCGGCAACAAATGGGCGCCATTACAGCGCGACAACTTTTAGTTGTGGTGAAAATGGACTTCAAGTCAGTTTTAAGCTGAATAATATTAATTTGCGCGATACAGCGGGTGATCGCGGCCATTAATCAATTAATTAGTTTACCTCTTGTACACAAAATACGATTGTCCCTTCAGGCCGCGATGTCTTTGTCGCCATTGCACCAGAGGGAGACAGCGTTCCCAGCGAGTGAGCGAGACAGCAAGTCTAGTGCTAGTCATGTAACAGAAATATAATTGTCTTAGGAAGGGCGTAAGCATAAAATGCAAACAAAAACAGAAACACAGCTAAACAAATGTAATTAATGATATAAAAAAGGTAGGAAACGTTGCTTTGCGGCACTTTTATATGCTATTTTTTTTTTTGTTTTGTTGCTTTGTTTTTTTTAATGGCCAGAGAACAAATAAAAGAAAAATGTCGTTCTGATTGACGAATTGCGTGCGTATAATTGTATCTTCCAGATACTTTGTTTACTTGCGCCATATTCGTACAGCGTTCAGTGTGTGGCTTTCGTTTGGTCTCCTCCGCCTGGCTCAAACTTTAATTGAGCCACAACTGTATCTGTATCTACAACAGCTCGCACACGAGTGCCGCAAACTTTGCGGCTCACGCGACCCAAAACAAAATGTCGGTTATCTTTGAAGCTTTACACAATCTGAAATACAAAGTGCACAAACACATTTCTGTATACATACATACATCCAGATATCGTTTCATATCTATGATTGTACATTGCGTGTGGCTGCGAAAAACCATTCATGTATTGTAATTGAGAGCGAGCCGAAAAGAATTGATTGCTTAGAGCATTGTAGTGTATGTCATGAATGAAGCGTCTTTTACCTGATATGGAAGAATCAAATAATTATATTAATGACTCCGGTTTCTTGCAAATAATCAAATTTGTAGCACACATCAAAGAATCTTGAAAGTTTACTTATTTTTAATATCCAAACAACCTTTGATACAACTTTTTTACACAACATCATTTATTCTAGAGTTGATATCTAAAGTCAGATGTGATATATACACATGTGTGGTGTTTAGTAAAATATCTCGCAGTAATGTACAGATTAAAAAGATATCAGACCAGCAAAAAAACGTTTTTATTTTAAACACTCTTAAATTATTTTATTATTTTAAATTTACATAACTTATAACTTTGAAAGAGAACTAGAACTAGAAATCAATTTAAATAGATTATAATTTTAAGGAGTCGCAGCTTACAAAACTAAAATTGTTAATGTTACCTTTAAAATAATTCCATTTTATATATTTATACAGCACATTATTACAAATTTTAAACGACAACGTATTTCGGATGCTTCCCAAGCAGTGCATTGAGTTGTCAAGCAGTGCTCTAAGAAGCACCACTGCTTGCTGCCCAGTAAAGTTCTTTGCCATTCTGGTGGTTGTTGTCTCGGCTGAGCAAATGAATGCAAAGTGAAGCAAAGTGAAAGCCGGAAAATTCGAGTTCCAATCAGCATATCAATCAAATTTGCAAAAAAATAAGCATAGTATGATTTTGTTGCTTATAAGATTGTACGCCAGGTGGCGTTTGGTGTGCATGTTTGCATGAATCTATACAAACTTTACTTCTAGATCCCCAAAACTTATGCCAAAACGAAATAAAAACCATGCGACGGGCCGCTCAGTGCGCGGCATGTGTTTTTGGCGGCCTCTTTGACGGGCTCTGTTGCCGCGCTGTGGCCTGTTCTGTCTCTGCCCTTAAATCATTTTATGCTGCGCTGATTTTCTGTACATATGTTTGATTAAAAATTAAAATTATCATTTACGGCCCATTTAAACTAAACCGACCAGAGATTTTTCGCATGTCGTTCTCATTTTCGAAATAACAAAATATTCTGTGGCGACAGGCATACAAAATCAAAGCTAGAGAGGATGTCGCATTGTTGTTGAGTGAACCAGCTATTGTATGAATTATTTGATATGTGTGCTAACAGAAGTTTTATTTATAAACAGCTAAGAACATGTACAATTTAATTAATAAATGTAACCTTTCAATTAGGCATGCGAATATGAATGAATGCCCTGAACTTTGAAATTATATTTGAATTTGAAGTTATTTAAGAAGAAGAGGAATATTTTTCGATTAAGAATGGGTTGCATTGTTTTAATAATGTTATTTATTTTTGTACTTTATTTAAACCTATTTGCTTTTTGGAAATAATTTTTAAGTTAGCTTCTTCACATCTTCATCTTCCACTAATCGTATTCCATTAAACCCATGTAGCTTAGACTGCCTTTGTTCCTTAATTTCCCAAATGTTGTCAAGTTATCTACGCCGCTGGACTTCCTATCCTCCTTCTCTTCGAAGAAACAGCGGAATAGCCTGAAAAAAAAACAAATATACAAAAAAATTATTGTGACAGTTTTCGAATTGTAGGTCTAGACCTTGACTACCATAAAGTCAGTTTCTACAAAAATCGCTGTAAAAATACTGCAGCAGCCCGAAACTGAAGCAAACAAAAAATAAAGCACACAAAAAAATGTTTCAGTTCTAGTTTAATTTTGAGAAAACCTCTGTGACCGGAAGAAAAAAAATGGTAACAGTAATATGCGCATAGTATGTATATATAGTACAATAAAAAAGATATGCAATAAAAATGTTTTAGAGCGAATTCGCTTTGTGTCGCGCATTTTTGCTATTGTTAAAAAATTGAGCATTTTTTTCGCCGGCGACCTCATTTTTTTCCTCTCATTTTCCATTTAAAATGCAGTGCAGACAAAAGTTTTTACGAATTTATGAGTTTATCGCTTTACGACCGCGTCTCAGGCCCAATAAAATTTTATTGAGTTGCCTGACGGCCGCGGCCGTGCTCGAGTTTCCGACCGTAGACCTTATTTGGTAGCCGCGAAAACTGTAGCAGGGCCATGGCCCACATATTCCAGCCTCAGTGTGCCGATTCCTGCTCGGTGCTTCGATCTGCGAATCCTCTAGCTCAAGGACATGTGCCCGGTTATGCAAGTCTATGCAACGGATGGGCTTGCATAATAAATGCAAATATTGCTTTTAAGCCAAAATTGCTCTACTTTACATTGTTCAATTGTTTACAACAGTTTACACTCGAGCAACGCCCACGAGCCGAGTCAATAGATCGCAGGTCCTTGCGCTCCTCTTACACAATATTTCACAATATGCGCCTAAATCCGGGGATTAGTTGGCTGCCTTCCGCCAAACAATTATGCCTGTCGCCCTGCTCTAATTTAAATTACCAGCTCACACACTCTCTCTCTCTCTCTCTCTCTTCCTCCCTTCCACCCTTATCTGTCTCTCTTTCACTCTAATATTTGAGTGTGCCCGTTCAAAGGCTGCTTAAACATTTCCTAAAAACTTACCCAGTTTTTGCCGCAGACTTTTGTTTTGCCAATTTCGTGCTCGAGTTTTCACGTTTACGATGCTGCAGAAAGTTCTGCGAATTTTTATTATTTTCATTTCATGTTGCTTAGCTATTTTTGTTAAAGATTTGCTGCAGAGTTCTGGAAACAATCAAAAAGTGTGGCCTACTTTTGACAAATGCTATGCGATTCTAGGAAGCTATGGGGATTATTTGCAAATCGATTTGTTTAATCTATTCAGTTTAAAATTCAGATAAATAACATTAATCAATAAATAATACACAAGTACAAATAAATATAAAAATATTTTTGTTTATAGATATTTAAGCAAATAAGAGGTGGTTAAAATCAAAATTTTAATTAACTTAAAATTTAAATTTTTGTAAAAGATCTGTAAAGTCTGAGACTGGTTCACAAAAAAAATATTGACTGAGACAAGATTGATATAACCAAACATCAGCCTCCAGACAAATATGCAGAAATGCCAAAGAAATCGGTTGGGACTTCTCACAGCTCTTTAAAGTTAATGAACGCTTTAAATAGATTCATTAGCCTGTCCAAGATGATAAGCTCAGTGCCATTTTGGCCCGACTTAAACTTTTAGCTGGATTTGCAGGGCCATTTAAACATGCTCTATTTAGTTTTTTACACAGATTTCTGTACTATGATATATAAACTTTCCATCGAATTTGACATAATGAAAAAAATAATGTTCTGAAAAAAAATTCCACAAATATACCGATATAACTATATAATCTATATCTATATATATCTATATCTATGGTATATGGAGTATCGTCTATATTATATTGTCTACGAGTATGTCTTGCTGAGACAAAATTATAAATAGTACAAAAATATTTAGTTAAATTTGGTAAGTTTCTAAATTTGTTTTAGGTGCTGCCCAAATATTTGTTTTCAAAACAATTTATGTGAAAGGTATTTCTTAAGCATTGAACCAGGGGCGGGATCGGGCGTAAACTTTGTTTAGAGTAAACAGAATCCCTTCGGCTGGTCGATTGGTCAACTGGCAAATCAAGGACTACCTGAGATAGGCAAAGCGACGCGTGTGTCTCGCATTAAAATGATGTCTTGTTGACGGACTGCGAAGGACGCGGCTCGCGCGACTCGACTCGTTTGTTTATGGAATGTAAATGTACCGTGTCATGGGTCCTTAAACATCTTAATTGCGCACGTATCCTTCGCCAGCGAGGCGCAATTGGTTTCCAAGGCGGAAATATTATTGCCACGTCGTAAAACTATAAAACAGTCCGCAGGGGGCGAAATGCAGTTGCCATACCCAGTTGCCCAGTAGAGAGTCCTCTAGGACACGGAACTCGGAAACTTGCAATCGCCATCAGCGAATTCGCTGAATTCGGCCAACGCGCGCGACTCCGATTCCCGGGCGTACGACTCGTGAACGAAACTGCATTGAGAACTTACGACGAACTCCTCGGTGGCCCATAGTATTCCATAGTACATTGTTAATGAAGCCGATCCCTATTAGCCAATTGATATTCGCTGCGTTGCAGGACTTACATTGGGTATTTTCATGATTGATACATAATTTCAATTGCAATACAACTTTGCAATCTGATCTGAAACAATACACAGACATATGCGAGTTTAAAATCTAAATTTAGTTTTTTATTTAAACAAACGAGAACAAAGATTCAATTCCCCTGAAGAGCTGTGAAATAATTTACAGTTTGCAGTTTTACATTGACAGATTGTCTCCCAAAAATGCTATACCATATAGAAATTTGCTATGCATAACACTTTGCTCCTAACATTTGAGCATATGAATATTTCTATTAGCCAACTTTGGTTATAATATCTAAAAAAACGAATATATTTGTATATATAAACCTATTCCTCAACCGATCGTTTCTATTGAAGCCAGGTGATATAGTTGATGGAAACTAAAAATATTATATTGATATCTTAGGAGCGTAGTAAAACTTTTAGTTGTCAAGTTTAGTTAGTGTATCTTGAAAAACATAAAAATTTTTCATACAAATACTAATTCTTCGATCGATTGTTCCTATAGGATCTACGTGCTATACTGGTCCCATATCGGTACGATTTTACAAATAAGTTGGCAACATACTATCACTCAATACTTTGCTTCGGATCTTTTGAAAAACATTAAAGATTTTAAACAAAAACTTATTTTTTGACCGATCGTTCGGAGCTATATGATATAACAGCATGATATCACTGACATTCACATATGTATGATATTCGAGAAAAAGAACCAAAATTTGTGTGAATTTAAAATTAATTTTCCCCAATTGTCAGCTATATTTAATATATACTGATCTTGGTTCAATGAATACAAAATATCTTTAAGACTAAAATATCAGCACGTAAAAAAACAGAGAGCCGAATATGGCTATGCCGAGTCGACTTTTGATGCTTCCTTTGATTTCCTGATGTATCCTTGAAGCTAATTATTCATCACGCATAAATTATGTATCTAAAAAAGCAGCTAATTTATTGCCACACAGAAGGTGTTAACATTGTCGATAGATTGTCGATAGCCGCACAAATCAACATTTGTATTTATGGCCATAAAGAAGGCCAAACGAGGGCTCACTGTAAATGCATAATTCAATGCATATGCATTGTCGAAAATTTACGAGGACCTCATTATGAAGAGTGGACAACAATGCGAATAAGTGTGACAGAAGCAATTAATGCGCTAAGGAAATGTCAACACGGACACAAACACACACACGCTGGAGGATGACTTGGCAGGCAGGCAGGATGACATTGAGCGCAAATATCCTAACGACAGCCAAAGAAAGAGAACAGAAGCCGACAAGGGCAACTGGCCAAGGACGCAGGCGACGCGTGACGCATTGAGAGAATGTTTTGTACACAGACACAGCATCAAAAGGAGCTCGGCCGATAGAGGGAGAGAGGTCCTTAGCAATCGCCTTGACTTTGATTGGTGCCTGGGCCGTGCTCTGATCGTGATTATCCAAGGTCAGCACACCCACGCTGGCTTCTCCTATTCGCCCATTTAGCAGCGATTCAAACGACCTCGCCAGGACTTTGGCAGCAGGAAACTGCGCATCAAGGCCAGTGAAATTTTCCTGTTTTCGAATCGAGGCATGTCAAATGTGGCAGCAGCCGAGCCAAAAGTGGCTGCCCAAAAGCTGAAAATTACTTCATTTGGACAGGGAGAAACACCTGCCGGAAAATAAATGAATATTCACAACCCTAATCGAGACGTATGCATCTTAATTGTTAAATCAAACAAAAATTTTGAATAATTCTCTTTTTTTCACAAATTAGCCGCCGATTGAGGCCATCAAATTGATGGCATTTCAAGGGGCTAGGATTGGTTCAAGTTTTTTGGAATGGGCTACGAATTGATTATACGGCGAAAAACTCACGCTGTGTTCAGGTTAGACGCTCTGACGCTTAAACTATATATAAATCTGACTAAAAAAATGTACAAAACTTCAAGTTGTTTTTTTTATTTAATGCTCTTGCAAAGGGGTTTTTCGATATGTTAAAAAGTACGTAACACTTGGAAGCAGACAGCTGCAGATATATGTATATACAAAAATATATACATATGTTGTTGATCAGTATCTGACGATTATTTTCCGATTATTTTACGTGTTGAACAAAGTCGGACCAGATCTCTAAAAAATATAATGTCTAAAGATCGTTAGATTAATTGGAAATTGTATTTTTTAGGAAATTTTTAAAATTTGTTTTAAAGAATATATCTGAGAAAAAAAAACGAAAAACGTGATTATTTTGAGCAGCATAAAGATCGTAACGTATTTTAAACAATTTTATTTTATTTCATTTTTTTTTTTAATTTTTTTAAATTGTTAGAATAAGTTGTTTTTAAAATTTAAAATTGCCAGCATACATTCAAGAAGTTTAAATATCTAACGTTTATGAAAAGTATTTTAATATTAATAAAAAAAATTGATTTCTTTTTATTTATTTGAATAATATATTAGCCTCTTAAAAATCACACGGATTTAAAAAATTTAGTAATAATATTGTATGCAAAACACTAATAAACAAAATATTACAAATTGATTTGTAAGTAAATATTACAATCTTATAACTGAGATTATTATTAAATTATATAAGATTAGGCTATGCCTTACGACTGCAAGGGTATTTTTATATTCGGTAGCCCGAACACAACTCATGTTTTGTTGATTCATTTTGTTGTTGTTTTTGATAATTTTTCTCAGCTATTTTCATTTATACGCAGCTTGACGCCGCATGTTTCGGTCTGATAATGAGTGGCGATGATGTCGATTTTTGTTGTTGCTGTTGCCGCACAATTAGCATTTGGGGACGGCGTAATGAGCAATGAGCTATCTACGGCTCCCAGAGGAGATCCAACAGCAACTTCAAAGCCACAGCGTGTGACCCTCGGCCGCGTAAACGAAGCTAAACAAATAAACAAACAAACAATCGCGCGATTTGGAGTATCTTGAGCGATACTTATGTAATGCCCCCACACACAGAGAGGGGAAAAATACGATTTTCCAATGCCAATTAGTAAGATCATGTAAGAAATCCTTTGAAGTTTCTCAAAAATATCAATGGGCACCTACAAATTGTGGATATTTCTGCATTAACTTTGCTTTTATATGATAATTATTTCAATATAGTATCTGGCGCAGCTGATGATATTAACGGTTCATCGGTGGGTATTAACACATTCGCCTACTTCAGGCGCGTGCCTGGTTCGACTTGCATATATACATTTATATAAATATATATTCACTGTCGAACCTTTGCCGGATCTTGCCTGTGCTCATCCCAGCTAACCCTCATGGAAGTGCAAGGAAAGGGGATGTGGCATGCAGGCTGGATGGGGTACAGAGTGCGGCACACAATGGGATGTTCCCGATTCCACTGTCAAGGTAATTTATTAATTCGGCAATAAAAACGCTCGCCCGAAACGCCCGTCCGCTGGCTACGGGGTGTGTTGTGGTTGCAACACTCGCATGTGGGCCTTACAACTCAATTATTGTTTGCCAAAAGTTGACTTTCGGCTTCAAAAATTGGATTTCAGCCGATTTCGCCTGGTGTTTTTGTTTCGTATTTCCAAGTATTTCTTCATTGGGATTATACAATCAGTTGAGTGATAAAAGTCAATCGCCCGGCAACGAAATGTTGAGTGGTTGCGGTTACTTCAAATTTAAAAACAGCACCTGATAAGCCGTATAGAAAATGGAAGTTGATCAAATTAAACCGGGGTCAATTCGTTTGACAGGCTGATGAATTGCTTGAACGGAACTTCTAAAGCAATACATGAAAAGCTAACAGATGTCTAAACAAATCATACACATCTTATGAGGCAAAACTAAATGCAATGCTTCAAATTATTACTCCGCACATTGAATGTATATATGAAGTTAAATTTAAATGGCCCTGATCGGTAAAAATTTAAAATTATAACAAGTAAATACATTTAATTTGTCTCGCATCATTATACTCGTTCACGATGTTAAAGAGTATATTGGTTATGTGCAATGTCCGTCTTGCTGTCCGTCCGTCTGTCTGTCCGTATGAACGCAATTTTTTTCGCCGCTATTGAAGCTAGAGACTTTAAACTTTGGATATATACTCGTGTGTTCCCGCGTCAGATAAAGTGTTAAGGATTTTGGGCTGCGCCCACTGGGGGCGTGGCAAACCGATAACACCTA
The DNA here is from genome assembly GCA_004149465.1 of Drosophila nigromelanica. Lineage (NCBI taxonomy): Eukaryota > Metazoa > Arthropoda > Insecta > Diptera > Drosophilidae > Drosophila > Drosophila nigromelanica. The sequence goes on from SCDS01000438.1 coordinate 212,238, forward strand.
AAATCGCATATCGCATATAAAGTCCACAATTTTAAAGCTAGAGTCACCAAACTTAGTATGTAGATAGCTGACGACCTCCCAAAAGGATCGCCACCTTGGTATCCCAGCCATGCCCGCCCCCAGCGCCCCCGCCCTAAAAAATCGGATAGCCTACATGTCCCACAGTTTTTGATCTAGAGTCACCAAATTTTGCATATATATTGCAGGAATACTCCCTCAAACATCACAGAAAAAATTTGTTGGACACACCCACTCCCGCCCCCTTAATTTTGAAAACCGATATACCTGAAAGCTCGAATCGATAACACGTGTATATTTCCCACAACTTTTAAGATAAAGCCACCAACTTTGGTATGTTATCTACATACCCCCACAGATTGCCCTTAGCACCCCCGCCCTAATAAATCGGAAATGCCTATATCTCCCACAGTTTTTAAGCTACAATCACCAAAATCATAATTAGTATTAAAATCAACATTAAACGCGATTCTGAGGGGCTCACATTTTTTGTCAAAAATCATGCCAAAATTGGCAATAATTTTGACAAGTAAAGCTCTCTGATCCATAGCTCCCATACTTCAAACTTCCATAACTTGAACCGATTTTCATGTTTCATGACATTTTGACATAGTTATGGGAGTTTGAAGTATGGGAGCTTTGGATCCGCGAATTTTACTTGTCAAAACTGTTGTACATTTAAATCGGACAAAGCTTCAAACACCCTGTCTGACGTGGGCCATTAGGCGTATATATTTCCAGCTACGAGTGTTTCAAGTGAATAAAAGATTCAGATGTACTTTGGTATTAGATATAAGAAAATGACAACAAACTTCTTGCGATCGAATTCAGTTGCCTTGAACAAGACACATGTGCAGGGCACAGTTTATGGGAGTATCTGTGAGCCACATAGATGCCCTATCTGTAGATCTGAGCGTGTTTATAACAGTGTCCCGTACGCTGGAAAGTGGGTTGTGGTGGGTCGTGGGTCGCTCTCGCCCGGGCAGCGGCCTGTCAAACTGAAAAACGCCATAAATTTTGGCCCGGCTGTCACCGAACGTGTGCAACAATAACAATGGAAGAGGGATGGGGCAGAGGCAGAAGCAAGGGCAGGGGCAGGGGCAGGGGATAGCCGCACAATTCGCACATGCACAAACTGCACACATATGCCAGGCAATCTTTCTATACATGTACATAAATATATATCTCTATATATATGTATGGTTTGATAAGGGTGTGGAGGGTGGGCTCTAGATCGGGGTCGGGGGTGGCTGTTGCCGTTTTCATCTCTGCCCGTAGCTGTGCTAAGCGGATAACAAAGTCGTGTATGTTCGCCTTTTGGCCAGTCAATTTAGGTGAGCGGCTTACGGGTTGGCTATGCAAATAAATGCGCAAGAGTCCTGCAGGACACTTGGCCCGGCCGCAGCAAAACGGTCGCGAGCAAACAAAAAGCGCAACACGCGACGCAACAAAAGGCTGTGTGCTGGGATTGGGAACAGTTAAGGAGCACGCGCAATATTATCCTTTCGCAGCCCTTGCTTGATAGCTGGTCCTGGGCCAATATCAAGCTGAAGTTACCCGAATACCTTGACGATTCCTGGAACGAATGGCAGCAGCCATCGCATCGCATCGCATCGCATCGAAGAAATTTTTACGAATTTGACAATAAACGGGCCAAAAGGAAAAGCCTTTTGTGCCAACCGTTTTTAGCAAACGTTTACAGTTTACAGTTCTGTTTATGTCTTTATGATTATTGCAATTAGAGGAGGACGGCAAATGTGGAAGCTGTCCCGCTCTCGGCTCGACTTAATTACGCGCCCGATGGGACGTCCTGCGCAAGGACATGCGCCTGCGCAGGGGAAACGCTCGAGCGGATAAGTTCGCGATGATAATGTGTAGGTAATAAGCAGCGCAGCAGGTAGGCCAACACCAGGAGGACACACGAGGACACACGAGGACACATCTCGGATAAACTCGGATAAAACGCTGAGCTACCCCTCAGCCTTGGCCATAAATCTGGAGGGGTAGGGCGCGCAGCATGTGTCAAAGTGTCATGCGCAGGGATATTTATGCGCTATGACGAGCGCGTGTGCCGTGCATCAGACGAAGTCGCCGACTTTGGCTATATTAAGCCAGGATCCGAGGGCAGAGCAGCTCATTCGCAAACGCAACAGCGTCGCGCACACATCGTTCTAGCAGCGTTCAAAAGGACAACAGACAGACACGCAATGGCAGCCACGAACAGTTACTACGCAGACAGCATGTACAACATGTACCACCACGCCCTGCCGCCCACCTACTACGAGAACAGCACCACCACCACCAGCATCAACAGCAGCAGCAGCTACTATCAGAGCAACAACTGGCAGCCGGCGAGCTACCAGGCCAGCAGCTATCCACAGTACGGCCAGGAGAGCTACAGCGAGAGTAGCTGCTACTACGCCAGCTACCCACAGCAGCACCACCCACACCACCAACAACAACAGCAGCTGCCTCAGTATGCAGAGCCCGCACTCGCAGAGCCCCTGTCCAAAGCCAGATCGCCAGCGTCTGCGCCCGCTCCTGCTCCCGCACCTGCTCCGGTGAAAAGCCGCAAGCGCAAGGCGGAGGACTCCGTTGCGGACATCGTTGCCGCCGTGGAGGAGCGACCCAGCACGCTGCGCGCCCTGCTCACCAATCCCGTGAAGAAGCTCAAGTACACGCCCGACTATTTCTACACCACGTTCGAGCCGGTGAAGCGGCCCGGCAAGAGCAGCTCCGCCGGCGAGCTGTCGCCCAGCTACGAGCACGAACAGGACTACGCGGTGCCGACGCCCTCCACGCAGCAGACGCACATGTCGCCGCAGCGCAGCGCCAGCGAGGACGTCGACTACCTGGACGCCTATACGCCGCATAAGCGCGCCAAACATGGCGACTTTGTCACGCCCCCACCCGCCGAGGTCGAGGGCATCGGGATCAGCACGCCACCCCAGTCGCCGGCCGAGAAGCGCAATGAGATCAATCATCGCATTGTGACAGCTGCCGCGACCAGCAACGAATTCAATTGGTCGCACATCGAGGAGACATTGGCATCAGGTAGGCAGCCCGCTTCCTTCTCTTCCTCCTCTCTTTTCCAGTTTCATTATTGGAGAGCGATCTATGCAGAAGCAACAAATTCACTGCATTTTTCCTCCGTAAAATGTAAATTTTTGACATTTGACCAGCTTTACTCACTTTTCGCATCTTTTGTTTTTGCATTGCAGATTGCAAGGACTCGAAGCGCACGCGGCAAACGTATTCGCGCTACCAGACGCTCGAACTGGAGAAGGAGTTCCACTTTAATCGCTACATCACCCGGCGTCGTCGCATGGACATTGCCCATGCGCTGAGCCTGAGCGAGCGCCAGATCAAGATTTGGTTCCAGAATCGACGCATGAAATCCAAAAAGGATCGCACCCTGGACGCCTCCCCCGAGCTGTGCCCGCCAAGCGGCGGCTATGCGCTGCCTTTGGACGCCAGCGCTGTGCCACTACCACAGTCCCAGTTGCAGTCGCAGCTGCAGTCACAGCTACAGTCACAGCTTCAGGCCGCCGCCCTGCCCTATGCGGCGTATCCCGCTTACTTGCCCGCCGCCCAACAGGGCTATGATTACCCGCAGCAGCAGCCGTACGAGGCAACCTACAACACACCGCAATATCATCAACAGACGCAGCAGCAGTGCAGCTACCAGCAACAACAACAACAGCAGCAGGAACTAAGCACCTCCAACCAAGCGCTCACCTCTCTGTATCATCTGCCTTAAGCGAACCCGCACACACACACACACAGACACACAAACACACACAACCGTAACGAACGCGCCACAAATTCTCGACCATTTGCCGGTGACACGCAAATGTCTAACGAGAAGCTGCGCAGTCGCCGTTGCCGTCGCACAAGCAGCGCGCACTCCCTACGGTGCCCAGGACACAAGCAGGACGAGTGCGCCGTGTGCACGGACCGAGGCGGCTCCGTTACCTCTCACAGAACCCAGTGGCTGGCCATGGGTTGCCCGTTGACCTCTAACTGCCTGGAGCGCTCGATTATCGCCGAGCCCATGGTCTGTGGCCAGGCAACAACAACAACAACAACAACACACACACAACTTGGAGACTGAAAACATGTTTTGTTTCTATTGTACAGTTAATATACAAATCGATTTTATTTTTAATATTTATTAAAATATATTTAAAGTATGCGTACTTAATCGAATTTAACTAAAACAACAAAACTTGCGTCTTTTTCTTCATAAAAAATTTACAAAATTTCTACTAAAATGGTTGCTAAAGTCACTTGCATAAAATAAATTTAGTTAGGAAGTTTGCCAGGAACAAATCTGAAAATTATAAATATTTATATGCAATTTATGCGACTTTGTATAGGATTATTTTTTAATTAAAAAAAAGCCACAGTAAGTGTTTGTTAATACTATATTTAAGTATTGATTAATTGTATAATATTTATTAAACTATATTTATACCAACATTTATTAATCATAATATATAAACATGAAGAATAACCACAGATCAATAATATAAATTCTTTACACCCCAGGCTAGTAATAGATAAATATGTTAAAGTTAATAGTTTATAACTTTACTTTAAATAATAAAAAGTCTTATTCTATTCATTACACATTTCGTGCCAAACTTAAAATGATAAATAATACTGATAAAACTTTGATATGTTTACCTTCAAAATGCAAGCTTTTGATTTATATACGATATATGTATCTTATTTAACTGTACATTTTTAATTGCTTTGAATCGTATACCTTCCTGTGACTTTTCAGCTTTCCATAGCTGCTGCTACCCACTGTCCACTTTGATCTAATGAGTCGCATAAATGCCGGCCGGCAAATGCGGCGGGACATGGTTCTCCGGTTGTGTTGCCGATAACTGTCAAGGAGAGCAATGAAAAATGACCAGTCAATGTCTCACTTCAATGGATGAGCAAACAGCGAAAGGCGGAGATGGTCTCGATGCTGCTGCTGGTGGTGGTGGGTTAGCAGCCAATTCCTGGCTGAAATACAACCGAACCGACCAAAATGTGACGTTTTTCCATTGCGAAAATAGTGCATTTTATAGAAAAATCGTGGATAGAACGATAGACGAGGGGAGCCACAAAATGCAGCTGCTCAAATTTAGAGTTAATATCAAAAACGTTTGTCGACTGGCTTAAGCGTGTCAATTTTTGGGTGGTTGCAAAGGATGCCTAATGATCCAAAATTCTAACAAAGAAATTTGTCCAACGATTTATGAAGTTGCGTATAAGAACGTAAAGCGATGCCTAATAAAATATATAAACATCGAGTGCATTTATCATAATCATAAGTATTATGAACTGTATATGTATAGGTCTTAAGAAATTCAAAAAATATATAATATAGAAACCAAATATAAAAAATTTAATAAAATGAAAAAAAATAAAACATTTATAAAGAATAGAACAAATTTTAAAATTGATTTTCAGATATTTCAAAAAATATTTATTCAGCCTACATTCCAGGAAAATACATTTTAAAACAGTTTTTATAAGCTTTTTTAAATGTCTTAGTGTAATTGTTCACTAATTATATATACACTGCTAAAAAAATATATGTGCACACACACACATATTAATAATATATTTATGGAAATTTACAAAGGTTTTAGGAACTCCAACGATAAAAAATAAATAATATTTTACTTAATACAGATGTTTCCTAAATTATAACCTTAAAGTTAATTATCCTTCCTCAAAATTTCCGCTATTATTTGGTATTAAAAAACGTATTTCACACGAAAAATTACAAAAATATGCATCTACCTAGACTCTTGGCTAACATTAAGTCTGAAGTCATAATATTGAGAATTTTTGAAAGAAGAGTTCCCAAAAATCAGTTTTTTACAACTTTTTCTTGGTGAGTGGTAAAAGGTTTACGTGCAAGTTGCGAAAGAGTTACGTTAACTCTTCGACTCCTCGTCCTTCGGGGAAGCGAATCCTTTTTGTTAGCGTTTCGCTTTATTGAAAACCCAAAGGTCGCTTTTAACTCATTCGCGAACCATAAAACCCACAGTCGACCGGATTGGCAAAGTATCTGAAGATTCGCGGAAAATGTCATTGTGGGCGTTAGCGTCTGACGATGCCGACGAGGCAGTCAAGGTTGCAAAGTCAATCCTTTAGCGTAATCCTTTAAATAGTCAAAATAAAGCCCGCCTTTGTCAAAACAATTGTGCAGAACCGGTCACTCCTTTGGCCATCGGATTCGCAGTGCGAATAGGCGTTCCATTGTGTCCACTTAGTCGGAGAGGGTACCTGCCTCTCGCGAATAACGATCGTAAAATTATCCTTTCGTCTAACGTCTACCGGCCGAAGGAGTTACAAAGTCATAAAAACAAAACACCTTTGTCTCAGCATTGTCGGTTGGCGAATTATCCTTTCTGCGCCGCTGCCGTATCCTTAATCCGCAGCACGTTTACTGCCAATCCGCCCACCACAGACAGATTCGCAAATGACTGCAGCACCGTACGGAGTGTATACGGCGTAGTCTTTGCCTGTTAGCTGGAAGGGATTAAATTACATTATCCTTATGTCTAAGATAAACACAAACAGCAGAACTCTCTGATCTCGGCACTGATCGTGGCTTTAAATTAGTATTCCCCATAACTTTGAAATTGGGCTGTGACAAAGTCAATCTTAATGAACACTAGTCTGCCTAATCGCATGAGATTTTATTTTGTTTATGACTAATCTCATAACTAGTCCGAATGGGAGCTGTGTGGGCTTAATTGAGAAATTAAATTAACCGAATATATTAAGATTGAATTCTGTGTAAGGCTTTCTCTAGGAAATTTACAATTCCTTAATTTGTATTTATGCTGAAAAAAATATAACTAAATAAAGAAATAAATAAGAGAATATACAAAATTATTTTAACCAATATTTTATGTTGCTAATATGTACATACCTTTTTTTTTTTTTAATTTTGTCGTTTAATAAATAAACTATAAAGTAAGGACTCTTAAATATTTCGGGTTACGATATTTTAATAAAAAAAAATAATAAAATAAATAATAATAATAAAACCATTTATAATTTTTTATTCAAAAAATTTTAAGTCAAGAAACAAAAAGTTAACATTCTTTTGCTTTAGCCCGACGTTTTTTGTTTAACTCTCCAACTATTTAATAATATCCTTCGTTTAATTTTCTAATTAACAATTTCCCATTCCCACAGTCTAGTGGCAACTTTGGTAAGAGCAACAGGTATCCCATGTGGCACATACCAGCGCGATATGATAATTATCCGCACACCCATCCAAATGAAGCGTGTGCCCGTGGGGAGGTCACGACTGCGGCTGTGCCCTTTGTTGTGATTACCGCGTTCGGCGTTATATTTATGGCGCTCGCGGGGCAATTAATTGTGACCCAAATCAACAGTATTCGAATGGTTGGCAACACCAGCGCCTGCTTTTGGCCTGGTCTAATGGCCCGGCGAATGCCACCGATCGGAGCGTGTGAGCTGGTCAGGCACAGGCGATGGCGCTGACGCAGACGCTGACGCCGACTGCTCGAGCTACACATGAGTTATGGCCACAGCGGACAAATGTCGCTTTAAATGCGCCATTGGCATGCATAAATTTCAGTTTACAAGCGTCGTCGTACGTTCCATAGAATCGCCGGCTCATCCCCCAGCGCCAGATGAAATCAGCGCCAAAAGCCGCCGATCTACGACTCGAACCGATTCAAAGATTCAACGAGTAGTCAGCGCGTTGGCGGCTAGATCAGTGCGCCAAAGCCAAAGCCGCCAACTACCGAGTCGATCCCCCAACTAGCCAAAACATTAATATGTTAATGCGCAGATCAGGCAGCGGCGGGACTACAGCGGGACGGTGGCTGACAACGACAACGACAACCGCCACCGTCTGTGGGGATTTATGGGTTCAACAGATGCTTTATGGCGTGTCGCTTTGACTAATTTATCTGTGGAGAGGGCGACTGTGTGTTGTTGGCCACAAATTTATTGTTAATTTATGATTAAGCTGATTGTGTTCGAAAAGGTTTCTGGGCTCGCTCTTTTAATATTCTTCTTGGCCATCCTTTCATAGAAACTGCAATAATAGTCGGGCATCATCGTTTGGCCTTCTTTTTGGCTGTTTTTCGCAATCATCTTTCTTGTTAGTTTCAACAATTTTTGCGGCCAATTAATAAATAATTAACTCCGACTGATGTCATAAGTAAGAGAAAAGTTTAGTTTGTTGATGGCTGTGGAAAAGATTTGCATTAGTGACCAAATAATAAACAAATTTGTTGTTCCTTAACAAAATTGGTTTGTTTTCATTTTAAATTTTTACTATGGTTATTTGGCATTGTCAGAGTAGTATTTTTAAATAAATGTTGGCCAAAATTGGCGTTTCCAAAAAAGTTAAATGCAGATTTGGTCATTACTTATCAAAATCGGTTTAAATTTCACAACTATTTGTTGGTATGAAATTATGACCCATTATAGGATTTTTGCGAAAAAAAATTTGACAAAAATTGTGGTTTCCAATTTTTAATGCAGAATTTATCTGAAGTCCAAATTATTGACAAGCAAATTTTTATTATCTAAGTCAGTAAAGTTTTTACAGAGTTATATAAGTTTGAAACTTACGACTTTGTTTGGGTAGAATTTTCACATGTACTTTGACCAAAAATTGTGTTTCCAGATTTTAATGCAGACTTCAATATAAAATAAAATTTAAATAAATAATAATCCATTTACAAAAAGTTAGCCTCTATAAACGTTATCTAGGCTTGAAAATCTGTAGTTTTATATTTCTTTGGGATTCTTAGGGTACCAATACATTATTGATTCTTAAATAAATAAAATAAAGCAACATACATTTGTACGTTTTAATAAACCTGTAACTGTCGGAAACTAGAATTAAAAGAGACATTAAATTGTGTTTGTTCATATTGCATACATATACAATATTTCTATGAGCGGCTGCCATGGATATTATTTATTTCAGTTTTGCATTCAAGTTGGGTTTTTGTTTCTGAACTTTTAGCAACCGCATGCAATATGGGTTTTACTTGGCGTTACGGAAATTTTGGACCGCGCTGTCGGTTATTAAAAGGCATAATTGAATTTCTTGCAAACAGTTGTTTGTTTGTGAAAGATGTGGCCTGAACATGCAAAATGCCGACCCCAGCACCGCAGCAGGGGGATCCGGCTGGCGCTGAAATTTCGAAAGTATGAAAAAAGCAATTAAAACTGAAATAATGAATTCTTTCTTTGCAGTTTGCCATGTTTCTGTCTGTTTGTCTAAAGGGGCTTGGGCCGAGGCTTACAGTTGGAGCGTGCGCTGGCTGACTGCCATTGGGTGAAGGGATCGACAATGGAGTCGACCTCGGCGCTGGTAGCTGCTTGGGCTGATTAGCATGAGGCGTAACAGTTTTTAATTGCAGCCACATTTGACGGCGCGTCGCAATATGCCAAAAACGAGCACTTATCTTGCCATCAGAAAGTTGAAAAACTTTTACCCCCCATGCCAAACACATTTTTTTAATAACAATCATAAAAGTTGTTACACAAATGTTTTCCATTTTGGTTGTCGCTCGGTGATTAGCTGAAAAAATTATATATATGGATATATATAATATCAAATTGTACTGTTGGTGAGTTTGGGTTTGCAGGTAGGGTTTATACTAAAGTGAGCGAAAGAAATCTGAATGAGGTACTTGAATGCCTTGACATTTCAAAGAAATTGAGTATTATATTACAGATTTATTATTTTAAAAATACATTTTTGCAAGTGAATTTTTTGTTTGTTTTTATTTGCAGTTATTTTCTTTTCTCAGTACAATATATTGCTGTATAGTTTTATTATAATTAAATATTTTTTAATTATATCATATTTTTACATGCAGTTCTTAGTTGTTGTTTTTTTTTTTAAGATTTATAATGATAAAATATGAGTGCAATTTTCTTTAAGTTATATAATAATTTAACATGCAGTTTTATATACAATTTCTAAAAAATCAATTAATTATTTATGTGTGTCAATATATTACTTTAAATCAATTTGTTTTTGTTTTTAATTAGTTTTCCTTGACTATAAAGTTGTAGCAAATTCTTCAATAAAAAATAACGTTATTTTGTTGCTGAACACTTTAAAATATTGTAATTAGAAATATGTACATACACAAATATATATTTAAATTCGTATATGACTTATTTTCTGACATATTTGTTCGTCAATTATGCACACATACCTATTATACATTTTTATATATAGCTTTAGGCTTGGGCATAGGTGTGTGTGAGCGCCGGGTCATTAATTTTGATCATGCCCAAATATGTGTCAGTCAGCCAGACAGTTAGTTCGACGGGCAAGTTGCCACCCAGCCAGTCCGTCGGCATGTCCACGTCAAACTTTCCATTTACAATCAGCCCGGCCTACAAATACACTCACACGCCTTTCTGGGTGCATACTATATTCAAATTAGGCAAGGCGCCAACCCCAGCCCTAAACAGCCACCCCCTTTACCATGCCCCCATCCCCTTTTCCCTGCCTCACCCGGAAGCAGAACTCGCCCGCCGCAGCTGCTTCGCTTGGGGGCCTTGGGCACATGTGCCCGAAGTGTGTGGCGGAATTTTCTAATTTATTTTTTAGCAAATGGTTCAAGGCCCTTCACGTTCTCGGGGCGACGTTTCAAGTTCGAGTTTGCCGGCGCCAAACAAATTGTTAATGGAAATTCACGCGTTTCGAATTATTGATTTTCGGCCGCTGCGAAAACTTTCTCTCTCTCTCCCCCTCTCGACACACAATTGACATTTGAATTGTACAAATTTGACATGAATGAGACGATGACGATTAATGGCCAAGGTCGCTGTTAAGTTTGACAGCACATTGTGTGAAAGAACTTAAGTTATTTTTGGGTCCGCATTTAAATTTGGCACAAATTGACGTTGACTTTAATGTGAGTTTGCATTTGTTCTTCAACGACTGCTGCAGCGACCTCTGTAGGGATTTTACAGAAAACAAAATCTGATTGATCAGTTTTCCAGTTAGAATTTCTCTAACTACATTTTCACAATTTTCCGATTAGTTGCAAATGCAAATGGAAAAGTGCAATTTTCTCTGGACACGAACCAGAACGCATGCATTTCTCCTAGCTGGTTGGTAATGCAGTTCACTACACTGCTTGCGCGCGTTTGCACTGCTTGTCCAGGAAAGGAAGCCAAGGAAAGTCGATTTCAGCTACATTGATAAAAAAAAAATATAAAATAAAAATAATAAGAAAAATATAGTTTTCCAATGTAATACATACAAATATTGAGAATTCTTTACATACATTTAGCATATTATAAAATATAATAATCGAATGAAAACTAAAACGAGTCTTAAGCTAATTTTTGAAATAAATTGTGATGTTTAAGTTTTAATTAGTTCTTATGTATAATTAAATAACCAATTTTTCATTAATTTTTTCCCAATCAGTTAAAATAAAATGCTGAGCTCTATTTTTCTATTTTATACTTATACGGCGATTTGTAAATATAAAGAAATTACGAGAATGGTATTTTATTATAATTTGTACAGCAATAAAAAATATTTGTGAATATCAATTTATTCGGAATAGAAAGATTGTTGGCCCATGTCTTTAAAGTGTCCAACAATTCATAACTTTATCTATGTTTAAATAAATTTGTTTACACTGATTTACAGCTTCTTAAAGAATCGATCGAACGTATTTCCGTTGACATTCTTAAAGTGAACCTGTTCCACACAGCGTTCCAGCGACCGTGACTAAAGCATTTCGGGCCAAATGTGTCCACAGTGAGATGCCGATTTAAGTCCGTACGTCGCATTCGCATTGGCAGTCGTTTAATGTGGCCTTGATGAGGTGAACTAATTAAAGCGGCGCTGATTAGCAGCAACAACAGTTGGTAACCAGGCCAGCTTGGAACTGCCCAGGACATGCAGAGCTAACCCATATACAAGTGAATGCCACATTGTTCACACGCATAATGTGGGCTAAAGGATTTTTGGCGGCGCGCCGCAGGACGATAATGAACACAAATGAGCCGAGCGAAAGGAGTTTTTGCAAGCGCTCAACGAAATGGCAAACATTTGCCAAAAACCAAATACAGAACAATGGGCCAAGCCGGCGGACCTGTTGGTCCTGTTGGTTACTGCAAAAGGACACGACCTTGGCGCAATAGCTCAAGAGCACAGCCAGCCAGCCAGTCAGGCATTTATAGAATTTGGCTGTGTATCTTTTGTTGCAATCTGATTGATTGCTGTCATGCGGCTGGGATGGGAAAGGAGACGGAGACGGGGAAGGAGAGGGAACGCAACCCCTGTACAGGAGGCAGCTGCTGCTTACTTAGACGCCATTTTAAATTTTCATTAACATCGCACCTATTTCTATTTTTAAATTTAAAGTTGTTGCAACAATTTGTAGGTGGAGCCACTCTCCTTCCTTTTTTTAACAAATTAATCATTGGCATAAGTACACGCAGCTTGCGGGCCAGGACATGCGCAACAGTCGTCCTTTGGCTGTGGCCAGCAGCCAAAGCGAGAGGCATATACATATATATGTATATAAATATATATATATATATATATATATATATATATATATATATATATATATGTGGCAGGCGAGCTTTCGTGGCAGCCAGAAAGCTTTGTTATCTGGCTGGCCACACGCTGTCTATATAGTGTACATAATGGCATAGGGATATGTGTGCAAACCAAATCAAAATGGCGTCACAACGTTTTTTTTGGTTACTCTGTTTTTTTGTTGTTTTGTGACTGCCTCTAATGATGAATTCAGTAGCTCGCGTGTCGCTTTAGCTCAGCTGTTGTAGCAACAACAACAACAACAACAGCTTTGCCTAATGGCCAACTCCAACTCCACTTGGCCGCCATCTTGACGTCTAAGTAGCTCTTCGTTTGGCAGCTGAGACGCGTTTATCATAATCAAATGTGGATGGACTATGTGACACTGACACTGACTGCAAGGCTGCCAAGTCAAACAAAAAGGTCGGAAATTAATTTAAATTGCCTTTTGATGTAAATGCATTCCTCAATGCAGCAGCAGCAACAGCAGCAGCAGCTTCTTCGTGCTGCAATATGTGCTCCAGATTTGTCTTTTTGCAGTTATCGTTGGCTCTCTAAGTAGCTGCAACTGTGGCGCTGTGTGTTTGTCCTAAATGGCGCATATTTATCAACTGCCAGTTGCAGCAACAACTGGCTAACCATCCGCCCTCCGCCCCGCCCCCTGCCCCCCTGCTGACCAGTCGCTTAGCGGGTTTTTAGCTGCAGTGCGTGAAGAACTCAAATGGCAAGGTATTAACGAATTGTCGTGAGTTGCCCCGTGCTCGTGTTTCTGTTCCTGCTCCTGCTGGATACTCTACTATTGAGCATTTTTCTTTAGTCGATGGCACTGTGTTTAATTGAAAAAAGTGCTGTACGTTGCACAGTTGCACGGTTGCATGTTGCACAAGTTCTATGCCCACATTTAATTTGAAAATTCCTTCAGTTTTTTTGTTGCCATGCAGCGGGCAAAAACAAAACTACAAACGCTGCTGATTGTTTCATATTAAAAGCGTGTGTGTAACAGCAGCAGCAACAACAACTGCAACACCAACAACATCAATATTAACAACATGCGAGCGATGATGAAAAATCGCCTGCAACATGTTGGATGCTGCTGGGCTGAGTTGCCGCTTCAGGCAGAGACAGAGGCAGAGACAGAGGCAGATGCAGACGCAAAAGCAGCGGCTCCATCTCCGACTCCATCTCCGGCTCCGGCTGTGGATTTTTACTGCCCGCTGGCAGCTTCGACATCAACTCCAATTACAGAAGTACACGCAGGCGTCTCTCTTATGATTCCTAGTTCGTTTTTTATTTTTCTCTACTCTTTTCTACATTTTTTACATTTTCAATATGGGTTCCCTCATGTCGTGCTGGCTAGAAAAGAAATTGAACAAGACCAAAAGAAACGAAATAGTTGCATGTCGTTTTGAAATTGCCAACCATCTGGAGACCAAGTGAATGCAACGACAATGCAGCCAATAAATAAATAAATATATAGAAATATAGAAATATAGAAATAAATTTCTATATATAATAATATAAATAATATATATATTTATAAAAAAAAATGTGATCTTAATTTTTAGTTAGTTAGCTGATTATTGATTGAAAATATATTTTAACATATGTATTCATTACATTTTTAACACATTTTTAGCTACGTTATACACGTAAGGAACGTAAGGAACATGATTAGCACATGCAACCATTGTGAAATCAAACGCTTTATTAAATACTTCTAATGATTTAAATGACTAACCGAGTTGATAATTTACTGTATTTTTTATATTATTATACACTAACTTTAGTAGATTTTACTGGTTTGTAAGTTGGGCTAATGACAGCTTTAATGCAATATGAACCTTAAATGTATAATAATGACTAAAAGCGCTCTTAACTTTAGAAATTACTCCATTATATTCATTGTTTGATTGATTCATAAAATCAGAAATAATATATTAAACTATTCTTTCTATTATGACTGCAAAATCTATCTTAATGTATTTATTTATAAACAATTAATTATATTAATGATATTTTCATTCCTAGTCCCCAATTTAAAAATCAAAATTATATTCAAACTGTATTTATAAAAAGTATATCTAGGATTTTAGATAATAGACGAATTTATTTCATTAAAAGAATTAAATGCTACTAAATACTAAAAAAAAAAATTAGAAATTAGTTGCATTAAAGTATTTATTTTTAAAAATGTATATATTTTTCATATTTAATAGTTCTTCAAGAGACACACCTATTATAATTCGTTTACGAAAATATTGCGTATTCCCATTTATAAAATATGTTAATTAACAACGAATAGAATATGGGTATGATTAGAGTTATGTCAGAAAGTTTCTTGAACAAACTTTCATATGGTGATATTAAGTTTTTCACTTGACATCAACAATTTGTCTTTACGGATTCATATGCAAATCTTATGAAAACAAAAAAAATACCTGTTTGTGTATTTCTTGTTTTGCTCGAATGGAATTTGGTAGCAAAACCAAAATTGATTTTTAATTAAGGCATTTAACCAAACTCAATGCCTCAGCCGGACCCAGCCCAAAAACTCGTAACCGTATGCCGTAACCCGAAACCGAATGAATCATAAGAACCCAAGACGTCGCAAGACAATGTGGTTAATAAATTTAAATTCCGATTCAAAATCAGATTCAAAACTTGAGTGCAAACGAGCTCATTTTAAAGAGATGCAAACAAACCAAAACTTGAAACAAGATAAAAAAAATAAAAGTCTCATTTGTCGCTTGTTTTTCATTTTATTTTTTTATTTTTTTTTTTACTTTTGGGGACTTTTTTTTTGTTTACAGAGCGCGCTGTAAAATTTCGAACGCAGCCAATAAAAATGGAAATGATGGCGCACAGAACGAAACGTTTATAAAATAATAATGCGAAATAATAATGTGACGGTGATTTAGCGGAACAGCGCCACGATTGAATACAAATAAAGTGCCTGGCAACGGGTGCGGAATGGGGGTGTTGGGGGAATGCCTGGGCATAGGGATGGCAACTTTTGGGGTAGCGGGACGCACTAATCTAGGATGATTTCAGCCTAATCTGGAGCAAAAAAAAAGAGCAACAGCAAAGCTGCTGCTGGGCTCTAAGAGAGCAAGCGGTTGGCAAGGGGGTGCGGAGCACGCTGACGTTGACGTTGACGTTGAGTGGCAGGCAATCATCTGCCTCGTCCAGCGTCCAAAACTACCTGTTTCTGTGCCGTTTCTGTTTGCCAGCTGTGGCTGCCGTGGAGCCGCCGCCGCCGTCGCCGTCGCTGCGCCGCCATAGGCCGGTTGGTCCAGGCCATGCGGCAACCCCGGAGCATAAATCAAAGCGAGAGGCGTGGCCTAACCAAGTGCGAGCGAGCGGGAATGCTTTTCGAACATGCGCACAGTGTGTGCGACTCGCTCGCACTCGCTGCACGCCAGCCAAATGATTTACACTTTTCGAACACACACACACACGCATACTCGCATGTTCGCTGGCGCACTCGGTCTCCAAGGCGGCACACAACGAAACAACGAAAGGCTCTGTCAAACGTGAATCGAACGTGGCGCACTCAAGTACGCCAGCTGCGCGCTCGGTACCCGGTTTCCATTTAAACTAACTCCCATTTGTCCACTGAAAATAGTCGTGTTACGCGAACTACTTCATGTTCAACTGGGTCGGTGACTGACAGCCAGCCCCAACTGAGCTTTCAGGCGACGGCAAACAGTGCACGGAAAAAGCTTAAGGTGTCAAAGGAATATCTTACTTCAATCACAGTGCAACTAACGGATAACCTTACGGAACTCAGGCCTGAGGATATATGCAATATTGGAAATCCTTGATTTTGGATTTACTGAATTTCTGTATTTTCCCATACAAGTGCATAATTTTCAAATGGGCTGCAAAGCTTTAAAAATGCCAATTAAATTGGAGAATATCACGACAATTGCGTAAACTAAGTGTTTAATGTATTCAATACAGGAATAATTATATATTTGAGTGTACTACAAAAAGGCAAATACAATACATACAATTGTGAATGATAATCAGTGAAGTGCTTAATTAAATTGAGTTCTTAAAGCAACAACGATTCCGATTGGATTTCACCAATTTCAACTCATAGGTAAGCAAGAGCTCCAATATCTAAGTTTCCTTGGAATAACTTGTTTGGATAAAAGTTGCAAAGGATTGGTTGTTATTTTAAAACATTATTCACTTATTTTGAAAATTATAAATTAGCAAATTAGGTAGAAACCCGTGGGGGTAACAAACATTATTTATACTAAATTTCTTGTTAAAATAACACACAAACCAAAGAAAATATAAACAAACAAAATAGAAATAAATAAGTTCTCATCTCTAAAAACAAATCTGAGAAACAAGTAAAAGTACCTTTAACACGTATAACATTGTTTTTGTTTGGCTGTTTAAAGTTGAAAACAAACTTAAACTTTCTCGGCTGTTATCAAACTTTTCGACGACACACACAGAAATCCGAATTCGAAATTCGAATATTTAAAATTTCTAGCGATCCCAGCTCTTCGTGTACGTGAGGCACACGTATAGTGTACGTGAGATCAATAAGAATTTAACGTGAGCAATTCGAAATAGAATGTGTTCGCACGCGAAGAGCGTAAATAAATTCGAACATGCTCTCTTTCGAACTCACACACAGCCACGAACTCACTCTTGTTTGTGGCTACACAAGTTTTAGCGTCCGCAAAGGTAACAACAGCAGAGCAATAGCAACGCGTGCGAGCGAGATAGCAAGCAGTGTGTTTAATGAATGCACTTGGATGAATGTATGTTTGCCACTGCCATAGCATAGCTGTAACTGTGTATGTGTATGTGTATGTGTGTGTGGCTCTACTTGCTCGTACTCGCAGCTACAATTGGCGGCGCTGGCGCTGCGCGTTGCATGAGTTTTTTATTGATGCTCAGATATTTGAATTATGCCCGAGCAGTCAAAGTGAGACATTGGCGCTTCGAGCACGTATTCGCGGATACATTCATCGAAACAGAAACCGAAAAGTTTTGGCTGTGGCTAAACAATCCGTCAATCCGTCAAAGCAATCGCTCGCTCCGCGAATCGTGCGGCTCTCTGCCTCAAATACAAAATACAAAGCACAAAATACAATAACAAAAGCGCGCATCCGTTGAATACAACAACTGGCGCAGATACAGATACATTGCAAGACGCGCAGCGCTGACTTTGAGCGATAATAACGGAAGATGGATGGGCGGCTAAGTGTTTTTACTGCCAGTGTTTTCATCGATGACATTTAAAATACATTCGCGCTGATGGATACCATAAATTCGGCGTGAACCACTCGCAGCTGCCCGCAGATACAATGCGACAAATCGTCGCATCTACTTAATGAGATACATCTACGCCCTTTAAGCGGCCGCAGCCCAACTAGACCTGTGACAAATCAAGTGCCTGCCCGCCGCGGCTAATTACGGTTTAAGAATTAGGCCAAAGCGTCAAGTGCAAAATAAACTCACGTAGCTGCAGGTAAAATTTAAATCCCCGTCAATCGTCGGAACGCAAGCGGATTAACTCGAAATAATGCGGGCTAAAATGGCACTTGGCACTTAGCTAAATGCCATGTCAAAGTGATCGAACACGGAACTATTTCCGCTCTTAAATACTTCAAATTAACAACAACTTTTCGCAGTTAGTGCAGTGATTAAATTGAAAAGAAAAATAAAGAAAATTGTTTGAGCGAAGTGCTAAACACCGTCGGTTAAACTTTGTTGAAGCGAATGCTATTTTTGAGCGCAAAATTAATATTTTATTTTTAAGCAAGCAGAGGTAAATACGCCCTAATGTGTTTCTTACAAATATACTTTAACATATTTTATTGCAAGATAGTTGTGGAATATTTTTATTTGATTTGAGTTGATTGTTCTTAAGTTTTTAAATTTATTAAGAGTTTGATTTGAGTTGATTGTTCTTACGTTTTGAAATTTATTAAGAGTGAGTAATACCTATTTTGTCAAAAGTTACATTATAAATGAGTCTTCAGCAGTGAAAAAATGTACAATACATTTTGTAGTTTAATGCTTTATATGCCTAAATGTGTAAACCAAAATGAAAAAGGCAATCTTATAGCTTATACAAAAGGAAAAAAAATCTGAAGCAATATTTTAAGCTGATATTAAAAAAAAGAGATTATTTTTACATTATTTTACTTCCTACTGTATATTGACTGAGAACCTTGATTTGGTATTTATAAATTATAAAAAACTAGCATCAGATTGTGTTATAAAAAAAAGAAAACCAAAAAATTTCTTTTAACAAATATTTGTTTTGTTGTTTTCGACAAACATTGTTTCTCTCATTAAGTTCGGTGTATATTTGTAAGAATGAAGAGCTCAAGAAAATGAATATATAAAAAAAATTTTTTTTATAGTATAAACTCTCTAAGAAATAATTTGAAATGACCGTGATTTGTATCCAATTCATTTTGATAACTTTAAACTTGTGAAACGAATATTCAATATCGACTTCTCAAGCAAATTGCCCCTTAGTTATCAAATATACCAATCGAATTGATATATTAAATAAGAAACAGTAGCAGAAACCTTCAATTAAAAATTATGCTGGAAATAATATTGTAGTACAACCGAAGAGAACTATGCTCAGTGCCTGGGCTCGTCCCAATTGCTTTTGTTGTATTCCATATTTGTTGTTGTTGTAGTTTTGTATTTGTTTTGGGTTGCGTGCGCGATATCAACGCAAAGAATTTTCACTTCATTAAAACGAATGCAGCCGTTTTTGAAATAATTAAGAGCCACAAAGGCGAAATGTCACAGCGAATGAAAAATGCCTAACAAGCAGCCACAATCTACCTACTATACATAACATTAATATATATGTATATATAACATTATGTATACACCAAATATATATATATATATATATACGTGTGTATTTGAAACGTGAATAGTTTTGGGAAAACCACAGCGCTTATACATAAGAATTGCGTGCCCTGCCGGGGAACTCATGCTGACCAGACCGAAACTCGAATCATATTAAAATGTGACTGCGAACTGCGCCCAACAATTTCTGCTGCTTCTTCTTAGTGCGAGGCATTGATATGGAACGCTAACAGAGACCCATTGCGGGTCCACAGGGCGCCCATGGTGCGCCTAGGCCAATTACGCTGCATGCGCACTTCTCCGTTCGCGATCCCTTCCCGCCCTCAATCACATATGGTAGCGGAGTTGGGTAAAAATCGTATTGCCACTTGATGTAGGTCACTTTCATTTGCATGCGCCCTCTCGGAGGGTGGTCGAGTCAGATCAAAGTGCGCTCAATGGGCTGTTGCATAATGTGGACACAACACAAAGATTGCTGTCTGCTGAGCTAATTGCTTGCCTAGTTGTGCACACACACACACACACACACACACATTTATCAGTCCAAGTCTGGATTTGTCTTTAGCTGCAGTTTTTACTTCTCCTTTTTTTGGCTTGTCAGCGCTTGAATTTATGCCATCACCATTCGCATTTGGCCTGCGCCTGGAGCCCACATTCATCATGGTATATGCGACTGGGCCAAGACCCAACAGCGGGCTAAAATATCATCATGATATTTCAGCTTTACTTATTTTTATTTATAAATCAAAATACGAAAAGAAAAAAAGAGAAAAAACTAAATGTATGAAACACGCAAACTTTGCCGCGACAACAACCAGAACAAATAACAGCAACAACAATAACAAATACAAATACAATGCCACATTTGTTGTTGTTGTTGGGGAGTCGTTGATCTATTGGGGCGACGGCAGCCATTTGCTCAACTTTGTATTTGAATGTGTAGGTACAATAAGTGCCGGGACACATTTATTTTCGACGACTCCGCCGCACAGCAAAAGGAGACACTAACTTTTCATCCTGACGGGCGCTGATTTCTATGCCCAGCTTGTTGATAACAAATTTGTGATTTATTTTTGTCGCTCCTTTATTCATTTTTAAAGCGATGATATTTGTTACTCATGTATGCAATCATCTTTCAAATATCCATATTTTAGTTGCAATCGATTCATCAAAAAAAGATAAAAAAAGCCCTTGCTTAATCGAAGGCTAAATGCATGTTAAAATATTGATTTAAACAGCTTAAAGCTTGAATGCGCTTTTAAAAGCTATCTCATATAGTTTATTTATATATATTTAAAACCAAACTTTTTTAAAATTAAAAAAGTAATAATTAAAGCTTGTTAAGCTTTAAGATATTTTTCTAATTAAATAAAACAGAGAGATTTAATGTGCTTCAAAATTTGTTTGGAAGTATTAAAAAAAAATAAAGTTTAAGCAAATGGGAGCTTTAAGCTAAATCAAACTTAAAACCGTTTAGCAAATAATTAATTTGAGCTAAGAAATAATCTGTTAATAATTATTTACGTCTTCTTCTTCTTGCACTTCCACCAGTATTGTAAGATCCTCATATATATAAATAGGGCCTCAACAGTAGCAAACCACAAGACGTGTTGCACAATTGTCTTGTCCTTGCCACTCGGATCAGGGTCATTTTTCTGGACAAGCTATAATTATTACATAACAGATCGTAAATTATGTTTAAAAAGTTGTTTAAAAGGACACAAAAGGCAAACCGCAAACATGGGAGACAAACAAGAGTATTTTTGAGTACGTGTCAAAAGGTCAACAATGGCCGCTTGCAGTGAGGATCGAAAACTCGAAAAACAAATCAAAAACTCATAAAAATTATGAGTACCACAACCGCAAACAAAACGCAGACGAGGGTTGAGGCGACAAACTGTAGCAATAACAATAAAAGCAGCACAGCCGTGTGAGCGAGAGAGCATGTGAAACAGAGAAAGAGATAGAGAAGAGTGAGAGAACAAAAAAAAACAAATAATAATATTTATGACTACTTTTATGAGGTGCTTACAAATTTTTATGAGTTTTTAATGGGCCCACTTGCATTCGTGTGCGTTTTTCGTTCCTTTTGCGCTCATTGTTATAGCTCTGCTATGAAGACGAAGAGAGCGAGAAAGAGCGAGAGAGGGAGACATGAGTGTGACTGCGCGTGCGCAAATACCTTTTAGAATTGTGCGAGTGCGACCTCATCTCATCTCGTCCCGTCCCGTCCCGTCCCGCATTGCCTGTTGGGTCCCTGGGCAGTTTTTAGAAGCGGCGTGTTTACATATACACGAGCTACGCCCATGTTGACAACAAATATTAAAAATTATGATTTATGAGCCGACACGGTACCCGCTACCCCTCTAGTCATAAGACTGAAAACAACAAAACAAGGCGCGTTCGAAATCTGTAATGGGCGACGACAACGGGCGACATTTGTAAAAGAAATAACTGCTTAGGGTTTTGTACACTTCATAATTAAGAGATGGCTGAGACTGGGATGATGATGATGATGATTATGACAGTGATGATGATGAAGACGCCAACGCCGGCAAAGAGTTTGGAAATGGATGAGAGTTCAATTTTTAAAGTGTGGAAAGTAATTAGAGGTCGATTCGAATTCAAATAAAACAAAAGGTTAATATTTGCAAAGATGTCAACTTCAGATAATGTTAATAGTTTTAATCATGTCAACTTTATAAATGAAGCACTCAACTTTAAAATAATAAGAATAGAAATCCAAAATTTAGAATTTTATTTTGATTATATTAAATGTTGATAATACACACTTTTCTTTAAAGTTAAATATTGTTTGGGCATACGTAAATAAACTAAAATTTACCCAGTCTCAAGCCATTATAAAATCGATCGAAAACTGCTTAAGTTACATTATCTATTCTTTATTCATCAAAAATAAAAAAGTCAACAATGGATTAATTTACATCATTTATGTGGAAATCAAGATTAAAATTTTCTACCATTCTTTCACAAAAATATAAATAAATATCTCTTAACTTTCTTCCTTCCATTCAATATTAAATATCGATTATGCAAAAGTTAATCACCTTAATTACAATGCAACAACCCCAATCATAATATCGGTTCCTCAAAATGTCGGCCATTGTCCTGAAGTTTTCATGAAAAACAAAAATAAGAAACCCTTTTCAACTGTCGCATTGGGCACAAATTGATTTATGGTGACATCGAGTCTCATCTCGGGGGTTACCTCTGGAACCTGGAACATGGAACCTGGCGCATGTGCAACTCAATTGCTGTTTATTTACCTTCTGCTTCTTCTTGTATTTACCTGTACCCAGGTCGGGGCCAAGCATTTTGGAAAGGGAAATTCGTTCTGCGGTTTAAGTATCCCTAAATTTCACTCCCGTTTCAAAAACTGTTTATACAAAGGAGGCCTAAGGCAGGGCAAGGAAAATGCCCAACCGCCGCGCAGACGCCGCAGACAAAGGAAAGTCGCTCGGTTTTGCCCGGCTTGTTCGCTCCCTCGTCTCGAAAATGTCGCTGCCCGAAAGAAAGAATTGCCATAATTTATGGCTTTCTTATGAGGCGGCAATCAGCCAAGCGACCGAACGATGAGTGAGCCCGACCAGCGCCAATATCTATGGCAATATTTGTGTATCCACTCTCTATATACAATAATATTATGCCTATATAAGATGTTTTTTGTTTTTGGAAAGCGCGGAGAGAACCCGCAAATTCGGTTTGCGTTTTCATTATTCATGGATTTAATTAACACCAATTGAACCGCTTGTCGCCCGACTCTTTGGAAAACAATTTCCAAGCTCGTATAATTTATTGCTTTTATTTTTACTGCATTTTTAATTTGCCGTTAAGTGATCGAGGAAAATAAACAACAGGCGCCGCCAGTTGGGTCAACACGCATCCAATTAATTGTGGATTAAAGATGCAAGTAGTTTTTTTTAAATATATATTGAAAAAGCACGGGTTGGATATTTTCCTTTTCATCTAGGCTTATTGTACTTTGATTGCATAAACATCATATACTATTTTACTACTTATTATATTTTAAGTAATCGTAATTTTACAATACACATTTTAATTACACGATATAAGAAAACTTAAGGGGATAACTTTAAAAATTTTAGGAACTGGAAATAGTTAAAAGTATTTATAATATGATAAATTTTCTTAATTTCTGGCAAGTCTTTAAAATGTTGTTTTAAGCTTTAATCTATAATTTTTAAAACTAATTTAGATTACAGCTAAGAATTATGATTTGTTTGAGCTCTTAGTGATTAAATCAACTTTTGCTCGCCTTGTTTATTCAGCCATAATTTCAACATATTCTTGTTCTTGGCCACAGCAAGCAGATTGATTTGATCTTTAGCCCCGTTCTTTAGACAAATCATTTACCAATATCTATCTACGGAGGTCGTAGGGTCAATGTAGTTAGCTTATCAAAGCGTATAATTTAGATAATCAAACTGTTTTTTTTTTGTATGTCGCTCGGCCAACAGCTTTTGCCGTTTGTTGCCCATAGGCTAATACAAAATCGAAACTTTAGCGGAATGCCGTTACAATTGCTTTAAACTCCATAATCGCCAAATACCCAGGGCCGAATGCGAATTTTACAGCGTTTTTAGGAACGCTGCTCATCAAATAAATCTCTGTCGAGCGTTGGCCCAGACCACGAGAGGTAAAGGGCCAGGGCCAGAGCTCACGCTGAATCGGCCCGTACGCCGATTTAATTTAAAGCTTCAACTCCTTTCATTTGGACAACATGCTAAAGGGTTAAATTGCCCACTGAATCAAAATTATTGGTTTCATACGAAGCGCCCAGCAAGAAGAAGATGAAGAAGAAGTGCAGTAGAGAATAACAACGAGAAGAGAGCGCAAGATATTTGCTGTACTCGTTGCAGAGGTCGTTGCATTGTTTTTTTTATATTTTTTTGTTCCTTCTTTTTTGGGCAATGGTTTTTTCGGCCATGTTCATGTGCCCGCTGTTGGCCCGGTCCAACGACTTGGCCAGCTATTTGCCATTGCGTTTTACACTTTTCGGCTTTGGGGCGATTTAGGGGCCAAGTCGTTGTTTCGATTTTGGCTAAAAAGCAAAAACAAAAAGTCACTTGCAATCGTGGCCGCTTTTGTGGCTATCTCCGCTGCAGCTAAGCGAAAATACAAGTTTTCCTCCATTCAAACAAACACGCTGCCAACCAGGCCGCTATATCAGCGATGGTGTCCAACGCGGAGCGGTTCTTTGTTTGCCCGGGCACAAGTGCAGCAAG
Source organism: Drosophila nigromelanica (assembly GCA_004149465.1). Lineage (NCBI taxonomy): Eukaryota > Metazoa > Arthropoda > Insecta > Diptera > Drosophilidae > Drosophila > Drosophila nigromelanica. The sequence goes on from SCDS01000438.1 coordinate 236,985, forward strand.
TGTCCAAGCAACGAGAGTGGGCGGGTCAGGCAGGCATTCCAACCTGTGCCGATCCACGTCGAGCCCCGCCAAAATTGCATGCACGTAATGCCAATGGTTATGCTTATGCTTAGCCATATCCGCGCCTGCCCATCGGCTCAAGTGAAATCCAAACAGTTTCGCCACCCCCTCCTAACCACCGCTCTTGTCCTATCCGGAAACAGGCAGCACCCAGTGGTTTTTGGCTGGGGGAAATTGGCTTCTTAGCCGCTTCAAAAATAATTGTAATAATGATGCTCAGTAGGCAAAAGCAGCTACATAGAAATTATAAGCCAAGAAAAATAAAAGAAAAAACACTCGAGGAGGCAACAATTGGCCAGCTTTGCAGAAATACATTATTATCGATAAGATTATTAGAAATTATAAAAATAAACATTTACAATTTTGGTTCTTAAAGATCGTACAAAATAAAATCAAGCCTCATATACATAAAAAAAAAAGCACATTCCATTTTATTCTAAAAGATCCTTAAATAAAATAAAACTTCCTGCAAATAAATTGAAAACTCATGCTTGGTTTTAATCTCAGAAACTAAAAAGTTTTAAAATAAAATCCTTTAAAATTAAACCAGAATATAATTATAAAGTTAACTTGATATTTTTGATAATTAAGAATTTTTTTCAATTCAGATATGCCTTTTAACATCTGTTAAAACTCTATGCAATAAAAAATAAACCTTACACCACTGTGCCTTGAATAATTATGCTATGCTCAACGTTGTATTTAATTCAAAACGAGACTATTTTTAGATAGTGCAAAGTTTCAAGTCCGCTTTTATCTGCAGCTAATGCAAATATTAAGAAACCAATAAACGACTGCCTGAGCACAGAAGCTCTTTTAACCAAAGGTTTGATCGGGCAATGGGATCTGCAATGGGCGGGGCGTATGGGTAGACTACACCTTAAGCCATTTGCAATCGGTCCTGTGCATCTGTGCATTTGACTTCGACCTGGAACCGTTGCTCTAAACGCTGTCTTTTCATTTCGTTTCATTTCAGATTACAGATCTTAGCGTAGCGGCCACAAAATGGATCCCGACTGCTTTGCGATGTCCTCGTACCAGTTTGTCAACTCGCTGGCCTCGTGCTATCCGCAGCAGATGAATCCGCAGCAGAGTCATCCGGGCGCCAATGGCAGCACTGGCAACAGCGGGGCAGCGGGCGGCGCGAACGGCGGCCAGGGCAATGCGGGCGCGGCGACGCCGGGCAGCAACGATTACTTTCCAGCGGCGGCCGCCTACACGCCCAATTTATATCCGAACACGCCGCAGGCGCACTACGCGAACCAGGCGGCCTATGGCCTGGGCCAAGGCGGTGGCGGGGCGCCGGGCGGCGGACAGGCCAATCCCGATATGGTGGACTACACACAGCTGCAGCCGCAGCGGTTGTTGTTGCAGCAGCAGCAACAACAGCAGCAGCAGCAGCACGCACATGCGACGGCCGCCGTTGTCGCCCAGCAGCAGCAGCAACAGCAACAGCAGCAACAGTTGCCGCAACAACACCCGCAACAACAGCAGCAGCAACAACAGGCGAGCATCAGCTGTAAATACGCCAACGATCCGTCGACGCCTGGCGGCGGCGGCGGCAGCAACAACAACAACAATAACAACAGCGCCAACAGCAACAACAACAACCAGTCACTGGCCAGCCCGCAGGATCTCTCCACGCGCGACATCTCCCCCAAGCTATCGCCCAGCTCCGTGGTGGAGAGCGTCGCACGTTCCCTCAACAAAGGCGTCCTCGGTGGTAGCTTGGCCGCCGCTGCCGCCGCCGTCAGTCTCAACAACAACCACAGCGGTGGTGGTGGTGGTGGCGGAGGCGGTGCTGTTGTCCCTGGTGCCGGCAACGTGAACGTGCCGATGCACAGTCCGGGCGGCGGCGACTCGGACTCGGAGAGCGACAGCGGCAACGAGGCGGGCAGCAGTCAGAACAGCGGCAACGGCAAGAAAAATCCGCCACAGATTTATCCATGGATGAAGCGAGTACACCTCGGACAGAGTAAGTGAACGAAATGTCTTTAAATAATAAAAAAATATATATCAATTTGAAACTATCTCTTAGAGTCCAAGTCTGCCTAAATCTGAATAAATTTAAATTTTCCAAACTTTTTTTTTATATATTCTTTAAAAGTGTTTGTATATATAAAACAAACATTAAATTAAGATATATAAATATATATACTTAATTGCTAATAATGATTAGTTATCAGTTATAAAACTATTTAAAAAACAATTATAGAACTTTCTAGTTTGGCCACACCAACTTTTTAATGAAACATTTTCAGACAATTTTTTTGCGGTTTATATATAAAGCATAAGGTTAAATCAACTTATATATTTTATACTTTATAACTTTATAAAAAACTAAAAAAAACTTAGACAAAAACTCTTATTTCCATAACAAATACACTAGTAAAAAAAATATTTTTTAAAACAAATTGTTTAAATAAAATAGTTAAATCAGTTGAATGCAAACTTTGCATGATTTGCATATATCTAGCAGTCACTTTTATTTTTTCAATAGCTTAGTAAGCATTCAACTAAATGAATAAATATTATAATTAAGTATCTGCGTGTGGACTGTTGACAGATCGAAGAGCGAACTTAACTGATTACCGAGTTACCTAACGTAATTATATTTATTGAAATGAGTTTTGTTCGAACAATTACAAATACTCGTGCTTGCGAGAGTACTCGCTTTTCCGCACTCATTCGCATGTGAGCGTGTTGTAAGCGAGTCACATGCCAGGTTGAGCGGAGGGAGGCAGGGCGGCTATCAGAGTATCTTCAGCACCAAATTGTCTGGCAAACTGAGCGCGCGGGGCAGCTTGTCAAAATACATAAACAATAACAAAAGATTTCCCTCACACTAACACTATCCCATTTTTCTTGCGTGGCGCTGCGTGAAAACTCGACCGCGAAAATCGCAGCGCGTGAAATTGTAAACAAACGTGTGCCGCGCAGACCGAGCACCCGCGGCTAACGCCGACAGACTCCCACAATAACTCATAATACCGAATACCTAATGCAGATACAGATACAGATACATCTGCAGATAGAGATACAGATACAAGATGAGATACTGTTGATTTGAATCTGGCACCTCTCGCTCCGTTTATATTTAAATTCTCAAAAAATTCATGAAAAATTGTTGCGTCTAATACTGCTGCTGCTGCTGCTGCCTGGTGCTAGATACTGTGCATTCTATAGATACACTACCGAAATTCTGAGACGAAAAATTGTTGAGCGATTTTTCTTCATGTCAATGGCGCGCACACAGATTTTTCTTTAACACCCCAAGCTCTCCCCCTCTCCGCCATGCAGCAAGCTTTGACCCACAACGAAATTATTGTGGATTCCAGGCAGCCTCAAATTATTGACTGCAGCCTCAAATTGTTGCCAGCTATCAGGTGCATGGGACCCATCTTTGAATTAATCTCAGTCGGCTCGAGTCGTGCGACTATTCTGCCTTGGCCAAAAAATAATTAACAATTACCCGAATAAATCTATAAATTTTTGTTTTATTAATATCCAGCGAAGACCTGTCATCGATCAAACGCCTGACTGTGCTCATTAGCCTGCACGGTTCACAGCTGATTGCAACCAGTTGACATGCCTGGCTAGCTGCAACGAGTTGGCATGGCCGGACACACCTCTTTCGATTTGGTATTGGCTTGAAATTCGCATTAATAAACAATTAACTGACATATAAAATATTCTTAGTATATATCTAATCTTATACCCTTACAGAGAGTATTTCAATTTTGTTATGCAGTGTATATATATTATTTATCGGTATTAACTACTGAGTTCTGAAAAGCAGTCAGAAGTATCGGATAACTATATCATATAACTGTCGTAGAAAAGATCGAAAAAGTTAAGTTTTGTACAAAAAGCGTTTTTGTTGTTAAGAAAATTCTAAGCAAATTTTGCGATTAACAGTTTGACTAGAAAATATTATCAAGATCCGACTACATTATGATATAGCTGCCATGGGGAAAAATTGGTTTTTATATAATATATTTGTATTTATATTTTTCGAAAAGATTCAAAACACAACTGGCAAAAAGAATTCTTCCTATAATCCGAAAATGTCAAAAAAATATATTAACCAAATATGGTAATTTAGAGTTATTAAGTTTCTATGTGAAAACACAGGCAACTATCGAATTCTAACTACTTGATGTCTGCAAGCGTATTTAAAAGTCGGCGTCCCAAAGTTAAAAAATCATTCTTGTTGCCAGATAATACCTTATATTTTATCTGTGGCCTAATGACTCTATATAAGCTGTGAAGCGTTCGTAACACAAATTGGCATCGATAATTGCCAGTTGGCAGCTGAAAATGGCTATTGGGAAGCGCAAACAGGCAAAACTTGACAACCCAAAATCAAAACATGTCAGCCAATTAAAGAGTAGTTGAAAAGCACCATGAAATGCATTTGCATTCATAAATACTCATGCAAACAAGAGCAGCCAACAACAACAACAATAGCAGATACATATTGATTTAGCAGGAAAACCGTTTTTGCGATTTTCGATTTGTACAAAAACTCGTTTCATTGCCGTCCAGGTCCAATCAATGGGGCATATTGTTATTATTATTTATGTATCTGTAACTCATGGCAGCACAACAGCAGCAATAACAACAACAACAACAACAAAGGTAAGGGGAACTGGCAAACAAGTGCAAAAAAATAATTACAGCTCCGAGAAGTAAAGCAAATTGCCAAGATGCGTATTACTCGTATCTGGTAATTGAAGAACATGAATGAAGCCAACGAAATACACAATCTGTCTGCCATTTTTAGAATCGCCTGCATTTGCATACGATCTTGAGTATATATACGTATATATGTCTGCACTATATATACACACAAATATATATATAGATGTATGCATCTAATTTATGTATCTGTTTTTATGCATCGATGAGGTTTAATTACATTCCATCATCTTGCTGTTTGGGGGCAATGGGAAGCGCACTCAGCTGTGAGTGTGTGAGTGTGTACTGCGAGTATTCATGTATAGCAGCAGGTACTTGTATTGCTCTCGGAATGTAGTGTTGTTGGTTGACTGATTTAAGGGTTTTTTATAAGTTAGCTGGACAGTACATAAATTAAATATTATAATGATAGAATTTAAAATAAGCTTAAATGAAGCTATAAATAATATGAGAAAGAACCGTTTTCTTAGAAATGTTTAAAATTAATACCTATATATAATTATATGTGAACAATTGTGCTCCATATATTATTGCAGAAGCGTAAATGATCTAAATGATCAGCCCTGATCTATAATAGAAATATTAAAAAACTTTTTGTGTTTTATAGATTGTTGACCCCAGCTACACGTGCAGTTATCGTTAATAATAAATATAATTAAATATTTCATATTATTCTCCATTATTTTCTGCTATTTCAGTTTATGCAAATATAATAATGACCCAGCGTCAACCACCTTTTGCACATAACCCACTGAGGGGCCAATTAAAATAATTAATTTTCTAATTATTTCTTATCGCAGAGCTCATTCTCTTCCATCCTCTCTCCCTTTCTCTCTCTCTCTCTCTCTCTCTCTCGCTCTCTGTGCTTCTCTAATATGTACAACTTAATTCGACGGCAAATGTCTTCATTAAATGGCAGTGCGGTGGGTTCTACATATTACAATTTGAGTGGTCACCATTAAAACAACAAACCCACCCAATTCGACCCACCCAAAACAAAAACTTGTATTAGAGAAATGCTATTAAATGTATGTGAGCCAGAGGGAGGGGGGCTAGTTGCCACTGCATGTTGCTGCAGCAAGAACAGGCGCTGATTAAAAATCAGCAACAGCCACAACAACAACAACAACTAGCAGCAGCAGCACGACAATTACAACAACAGCATGTTAACAATTATGCAAATTTGTGTGCATGTTGAGGCGAGTGGGGAAGGTGCAACACCAACAGCAAAAACAACATGAGCTACAACTACAACGTTGATTACACATAATCACGTCAGGTTATATTTTTTTATACTTTTTTGTAGCCAGCGTATTAAAATAAAGTTAAACGCCATCTTCGAGACGCGCCTCAATTAGGCGCTGCACGAAAGAGATCGTCAGGCGAGAACGAGGGAATTCTGCGAAACACCTTTTTGCAAACTGAGCCTCACTTTGGGCATTTGCATTTTGCATCTAGTTAAAAAATGGTTGGCTTAAATGAGATCATAATGGCGCCGCACGCCAACAGTGGCAGTTGATGCACCCACAGCCACAGCAACAGCAGCAGCAAAACAAATAAAGATACAGGGAGGGATGCAGATGCAGATACAGATGCGTTTAAATATCGCATGCAATCTTGTGAAGTTGTTGTCTGCATTTGTCTAATTGACAAGACCAAAACTGGCGACGTTCCAAGCAATTTCGTGGCAGATCATCAAAGGTCTTTGCGCTTCATCGTTCGCCCACAAATTGAAAGCTAAACGCATCTATGAGATACTTTTTACGTACCTGCAAAACTTACGAAATGTCAAATGCTTATTAGATGCCAAAGGCCGCCCCTCGCTGCCCTCTGCTGCCAGCAGCCCCAGCACAGCTACAAATTGTCAATTTAAAGAAATTTGTGAAGCGCACCGCAAATGCTGGCGGTCGCGGAACAATTGCGGTCCGCCTGCCCGACTGCACCCTAATTAGTGGGGCTTTATTTATAAAATTTAAATAGCCAAATATTTAAGCAATAAGCATTGAGCTAAGCGAGCCAAGTGACGTCTTCTGATACAGGGTGGGACATTGGGCAGAGCGCCCAATTGAAATTTCATCTTTCGGGCAATACTGTAATTATTCTGATAATAATGAATTTTTTTGTAAAAGAAGAAGAAAATAACCTTAACTCGGTTGAAATTATTTAAAAAAATTATATTATAACATTTTTAAAGCGTATTGAAGCTTTTGCGAAACTATGTCTTAGCAAAAGGTAAACAAACTAAGATAAGTTTGTCAAAATCCAACAGATTTTCAAATTTTCAAATTCAACCGATTTTGCGAAATTAAGTTTTAGCAAAAGGTAAACAAACTCAGCGAATTTTATCAAAACTCAACCGATTTTCATGTTTATTGCCAATTTTGTCATAATTTAAGCTCAAGATTAGATCTGCTTTTAAATATATGCATTATGAAATATAAAATTTTTTTGATTTTTTTTTTTTGACTTATTTTCGAAAAATTTTTTCTTCAAAATTGAGGGCACTTTTTTACGATTTGAGACCTAGATTGGAACTGAATTTAAAATATATGCATTATTAAAAAAAATTATTAGATTTTTTTTTGGTACAAAAATCATATACACTGTGAACAAGTATTGTGCAGTCGGTTAAACTCGACCACAACTTTTTGACTTTTTTTATTCAAGGATTATTAAAGGATTCTAAAAAGTTCTTACTTGGCTTTAAAAATAAAATAATAATCACAGAATTTTTGTGGTTTTACATATAATTCTATTTTTCGCGTTACACAAATTTGAAAAAGACCTTAAAGCAACTTACGGTTCAGTTCAGTTATTTTATTTAAAATGTTAAAGAAAATTGCATTTGGCAACTGGAAAAGCCATTTGAAGTTTCGTTTAACTTGTTTGTGCCGTTCAACCCGAAGGCCACATTGAGATGCAGGATGTTATACAAAATTAATAGTTCGCAAACGAGTTGAATGCCAGATATGCACAAGATATGGCAACGATGGCTGCAAGGCAACAAAGACAACAAAAACAACAACAGCAGCAGCAGGGTTTGGTCTCTTGCCGTGAGTCTGTTCTGGGTCTGGCCGTGGATCTGGGTGTCTGCTGTTGTTTCTACTCCTGCCCTTGTCCCTTTACACGGCCCGAACGCTACTCGTCTATGCGGCAGCTCCTGCTCGCGATCGTCTCCACGCGAGCCCCATGCAGCAACACCAGCAACCAGCGACCGGACCCCAGATACCAGACCCCTAGAGACGAGCCGAGAACCAAGTGCCAGAGCAGACCCAGTTGCATTCGCTGGTCAATTACATTTTCATTAACTTGGGACACGACTTTTCAAATAGCTACGTTTAATCATAATGATTGTTATTATTATTATTATTTTTTTTTTTTGTGTCCGAGCCAACTACTTTCTAAGTAATTCCCCCTGTCCTGCCGCTGAACTGCTGCACACCTCGATCAATTTGATCATACACACCTCAGCGAGGGGTAATGCATTATTGCAGCGCAAGGTGCTGAAAACGTTGCGGAATATAAATTAATTTTCCGGCTTCAGGTGTTACCTGTTATTGGAGTATATAAAATGTGCATATGTAATACATATAGATATATATATATACATAATCTAAGAAGATTGCCTTCATTAAAATGTCATCTTAAATATTTCTAACAAAGCGTAAAACTTTTGGCAGCAGACAATGCAACAAATATATAAATAAATATACTAAATACTTTATTTATATATATGTGAGCCCGTAGATACTTCTGCGTTGCTTTCTGGTCACATCTGATTGTTCTTAATGAATTCTGGTCTCATTCATTCCTGCGGCTCGCAGAGCATGAAGTAAATTGTGTCGGATGTGAAACTCATCACTTTGCTTGAATTAAAATTCATTTGCGACGTATGCAGCGCATTAGGGGTATGCATGAGCTAAATAAAATAAAAAAAAATATATATATGCTATTATATATTTAAAAATATATGCGTTGTGTGGCAAATTTTTAATTTAATTTTATTATTTAGTCTGTTGAAATATGCAAAGGTATTTCAAACTGCTCCTTTTAATTTTTTGTTGTTTCTCTATGGGAAAAAACTAGCGGAAATACCCATTTCAAATTCGGTTGCACTTTAAAAATGCTCACTCATCATATTGCCCAAATCAAGAGCAGACTTTTACAATTCCATTCTCAACTCATCCTGTAAACTTTCTGGCAGCAAAGCTTGCCACAAAAAAATATGAATGATTACACGAAGCGGACCCGAATTGTTTATACGAACAGCGCCAGAAACTTGGATGCCGTTGCTGATGATGATGTCTTCAAGTGGCTTTGCAGCCGCATTTTGGCCAAAGTTAATAAAAGCGCATAAAAAGCGCGAGACACTAACAATGGGCCGGCCAAAAGTCCGAATAAAAGAAAGAAAGCCAGCGAGAAATAAAGAAACAAAGGCAACAACAACAACAGCAATGGCGCCACTAATGACTGATGATGTGCCAGCGCTGATAGATGCAAATGCAGCCCATATACTCAGATACTTTTATATACAGATACACAGATATGCAGATATAGATATAGATACTTATAGTTTTAACCGCCTGCAGTAAGACAAATATACGCAAAATGGTATTCATTAGTTCATTGGTTCACCCTGTCGATGATATTCTACTTTTGTTTATTCCACTCTTGTTTAGAGAGCAAACAGCTCAAGCAGTGCAACTATTCTTTTTGTATCTTATGGATACTTCGATTGCAGCAGCTCGGGTTGGGGCGAAATTAAATTGCGAATAAAGCAAAGTAATTGCGATTTGAATGGTGAAAAAGTGCGAGCCATAAATTCAACTGAATGTCACGCCGCCACTGCATGGGAATTTATCAAATTCAGGCGCAAATTGGCGCACATCTGCAAATTGGCATTGCCCGGTTGCCCGCTTAGCTCCTGATTCCCCTGGCCGTGGCCTCGCACTCGTCTGATATCGCCGAGCTACGCATAGAATATTAATCTCCAGGCGCATTAACTAAAACGAAATGACGCAATGGAGATAAGCGCAAGGCGCACAGTGGGCCTAAAACTAGATAATCCGCATTTTTAAAATTATGGAGTAGAACGTTAATACTACGTTTCAAAAGTATGACATAAATCTAAGAGGGGAAAACTGTGAAAAGGGATTACAATTTATTTCAAAACGTAGATATAAAAAAATGGTATTTATTATTTTAAGAAATCTGCTTCATAAATTAAAAGCATATGTCAAAAGCTCCTATTTAACTTTTCTACTCTGGTGGGAACGTACGCATTATATTTTATTTTAATAATTTAACACGTAAACAAAGAACTTTAGTTAAATTCTGGCATTGCATTTTGCTATTAATATTTCATTATATATTTGTTTTCTTTTTAAAATATACGCTAAATAATTTTTTTAATACAATTTCTAAGCTTTTTAAAAAATATTATACAAATGTATATCTTTTTGCATACAAATTATTTACGTATTCCACTGTACCATAGTTCGCTTCTAAACGTAAAAAATAAGGTGCAAAAAATAAAGATTAAAAAAAGAAAAACCGAACCGAAAAACAGCAACAGGCGGCAACGGAACGCAACGCAATGGAGCTCTCGGGGAGACGTCCCTTGGCCCGGCCAAAGCCAGTTGTGGCAACCTAAGCGAAAACCATCACAAATCGCATACAATTCCAGATGAAATTGTGAATTATTAATGCAGGCGGCAAACTATTTGACTGAGTAGACAAACCCACGACCCATTCCCATTTCCCGCAGTACGTGAGCTGCCTCTGCACCCGTTCCGCACTTTGTCGAGCTGCTTGTCCACCATTGAAAATTGAGTTACACGCGTGGCCACCAGTCGTCTCAATATATATATATGTGTGTGTATGTGTGTGAGTGTGTGCTGCCCCCGCTTAAGTGTGGCAACATGTATCTGGCAGATACTTTTGCAGGTATTTGTATCTGACTGTTGTACGTGCAGCACGGGCTTACATTTTGCAGATTAAAACCACACATACACATACACACACTCAGAGGCACTGCCACCTCAAGCCAATTCGATTTAAATGTCTGGCATTTCCACTTTGCTTTTCCTGGCCATAATTTTCCTCAGTCGTTGCTTGTTTTGTATTTTTTTTGTAGTTTATTTTTCTTTTTTTTTTTGTTTTTGTTAGGCAGGGAATTAGCAATGGCTTGCATATGAAATGAAAGGATTGTTATTGCTGTTGTTGCTGTTTATGGTGTGTTAAACGAGTCAGAGTTCAGGGGGTCAAAAGCTAAAAACTGCAATGAAGACATGCAGCCATGAGGCCATGCCGCAAATACTAAAACCAACTGAAAGAGCAGCAACAACAAGCATGCGAGGTGAGCTTATGTGTGTGTGTGCGCCTGGGTCTGGCCACAAATGACAGCGCCAATGCAATGGCAACAATTGCAATTTGTTCGCAGCCTGCCCTTGGGCCTTGAGCAGGGCTGCAGTGGAGCAACCTCAACTGGCAGTGTAGGTAGAGGTACAGTGGGACGCGTTTGACTTACTTTACTTTCAATTTTGCCCTCTTTCGCATTCGCTGCACTTCGCGCTTCATTAAAAGGCGGGCGGATGCAACCAGCAGCAGCAGCTCTACCCCCCCCCCTCTCCACTCCCCTACCCGGTGTTCCTTTTCTGCTGACGACAGCAAATTTGCAGCCCGAGAATAAAAAAAACAAGTAAAAACGTTGCAGCCGGGTGTAACCGACAGCGCAATACTCGTACACAGTGTAACAAAACATACAACCAGGCATTATTTGTGCAATGCAGAATTCATCTCTAATTAATTATGACAAATACAATCCATTAAAAAAATTCGCAATTCTAAATTTTGAAAAAACATTTTTTTCGACTATGAGGGAGAGAGCGTAAATGCATTTTTCCAAAAATTTTATTTTCAAAAATGCATTTATTTTAAATGCAGAACTAATCTTCGGTTCAGTTTTGACAAAGTTATGGAAGTTTGAAATATGGGAGCTATGGATCCGAGAGCATTACTTGTTAACATTTTTGGCAATTTTGGCATGATTTTTGACTAAAAACTTTACCCCCTCAGAATCGCTGAAAAAAGTGGGGCTCATCCGGATAGACGGACAGCATGACGGACATTGCACAAACCCCAATATACTAGTTTCACTTCGTGAACGAGTATAAAAAAAGCGAAGCGATGCGAGCAAAAAGTCGAAATTAAAAGATTTTTTAAGACACCTTTGTAGCAAGTTTAAAACTTGTTCCGCGCTTGACTTCACCATCTTCATCTTCATCAGCCGCATCTTCAATTCCCCCAGTTCGCTCACTTGTTCAGTCTCTCAGTTTTTTGTTGTTGTTATTTTTGCCAAGTTCGGTTGTTGTTTTTTTTGTGCTTGTAGCTTTTTTCTCTGGCAGCCATGTTGAATACTTTTGTTTTTTAAAAACGTCGCTGCAAAAGTTTTTAAGCCAAATTTCCAGTTAATTTTGCTGGCACCCATAACAATTCTCTACATGTAGTTGTCTCTACATTTATCGGTATTTGTATCTGTTTCTATTTAAATGTCTATATTTAAATGCGACTATCAGTCAGTAAGATAAAAAACCGGTCATAATTCAGTTTTGTTCACTTAAAAGTAAGATTAACATGCTAAATGCTTAACAAAGCCTTACAAACAATGCAAATCAGGCTTTAAATAAATTAAAATAAAAAAAACAATTATTTTAATCTAAAATAAAAAAATGCAAGCAACATGTCAATCTTAATATTTGACTAGTTTTTTCATTGCTCAAACGAAACCACCCCGTGCGCATTGAATTCTTATATGTGTCTTAGCTACTGCGCTGACCGTAAGCAGAGTGGCGCAGTGGAAGCGTGCTGGGCCCATAACCCAGAGGTCCGAGGATCGAAACCTTGCTCTGCTATGTGCTGTTTTTTTATATTTTTTTTTTTATGTTTTTAATAAAATAAATATTTTGCAAGCTTTTACAAAAGTAAATTGATTGAAAAATAAACAAATATTTTATGAAAAAAAATTTGTTTTGTTTACTATATAATTTGAAAAAGTTTGGATATTCAAAATATAAATAAGAAAAACTTAATTTTTAAATTGAAATTACAATTTACATCCAGGAAAATACAAAATTAATAGTTTTCGAACTATTTAAATTAATTTTCTTTCCACCTTTTGACAGGCAATTATTCACACGATGATTGGATATATTAAATCAGGTACCATTAAATTATCATTTTTCTTGCTTACTGTCAACTCAATTTATAAAAGAACAGAACGGAGATTGACAGCATTTAATGTGTGGCTAGGCCAAGTTTAATTGACCTAAGTAAGTTGGCTTTCAGGCCCGGCTAATGCACTTATTATGCAATATATTTCCATTGGTATGCGAGATAAATGCATCATCAAAATCCTATAAGTTGGCAAATTAAAGAGCGTCGTTCAAGCGCCAATTGAGCTGAATTCGAGCTGTGGCCAACACTGTGAAACTGCGTTTGATGGATTGCAAATGAATTGTTAGGGAAAAGAGCGTGGCAGAAAAGTGGCTATCTGCAAGATACATAATTGAAGCTAACGCCATTGCCGCTGACGTTGAGTGGACAGTAGCTGGCAGTTTCTCTGTGTGTATGTATGTGTGTGTATGCATTAATAAAGAATTCATCACAATTACAACAATTGCCACAGGATGCAATTTACAAAGGAAATTATTAATGGAAAGTCAATGAATTCTTTTTAAAATTCTGTTTCGTGCCTTTGATTGATTACACGCTGCCTTCTGCCGGCTTCTGGGCTCTGTCTGGTTTTCTGGGTTTCTGCTTCCTTCTTTCATATTTTTCTCGCTGTCCAGCGCCAGTCAAAGACCTCGCACTTAATCATGGAGATGGCGAAAATAAGTCCAGAAGCCCAGACGACGGCGGCGTTCATTCAACTGCAGACGACAGGACACTCATTAAAAATGGGTGCACAGGTACTCGACGGTGGGCCAGACGGCTGTTTAAACGCTCTTTACAAGGCACAACCAACGAGAAGAGAGGCAGAGCAAAGAGGGGGGAAACTGTAGAACTGGTTTTACTGGCGCGTCAGCTAATTTATGTGCGCATGCGCGACGCTCGCTCCCTACTCGGGAGCCCCATAATTAACTGAGGTAGTCATTTTGAATTCGAACATGCACAGAGAAAGACAGAGAGAGAGAGAGAGAGAGCGAGAGAATGAGAGAATGAGAGAGACGGCAGCTGCTGAAACAATCAGCGAACGCGCTTTTGAGAAGTCCTCTTCTTAAATCAAAGATAAACGATAATTATCTGCGCGAAAATGCGCGCATAAATAATTTGCAAGAAGCCACATTAAAATTGTATCTAAAAGATACGCATCGCTTGATAAGAACCGCAACACAGCAGAGCACAGCCATGTCCAACACAGCTCTGGCCTGCTCTGGGTTCGGTCAGTCGGGCCCAAAGCATAACCGAGTACAAGAGTTAAACAAACTTTCTGTGGCAATTCGTCTGTTTGCAGTTGGCGCTGCCTGCGACGCGCCATTAAAAATTAAAAGCTCATTAATTAAGCAGATAATTCATTTATTATATTTTCAACACAATGCCAGACAGTGCCACAATTTGTTACCCAGCTCATTATGCGTGGCTCGCAATTGGGCCAGGATGTTCAGCCAGAGCCAAGGCGTGCTGCGATGAGGTGGCAACTGTTTCGAATCGAAAACAATTATTGCTCCTGCCCCAAGTTCAGGGTGGTTTCTATCCTTTGTAAGGTTATGCCGCTTAAGGGGGTGTGAGCGCATTTGGGCACGTGTCCTAAGGGGGCTGTCGTCTGTTTAATCCCTTCAAAAAACAAAAAAGAAAACACTTAACTTTCAAGTGGCAAATCAACCTGTTGATTTCGACTTAGCGATTTGACTTTCAATTATGCAAACATTTGTATATGAGTAAGAACTCTAGTGAACAAGATTTTACAACAAATGGAATATTGTATTGTAATATTTTTTTCATATAAAATATAAAATATTTATTGTATATTCTAGTTCTAAATTCTAATAACATTTTTAAATAGTTTTTTATAACCATAACTATGAAAAACATTTTTAAATTAATGATAGTTAAACATTAGATATATATACTATCAAAATATTAGTCTAAAACATAGCTCAACACTTAAGACGGGCTTCAATTTGTATTCGCTTGTAATTCCCAACAGGGGAAAAGTTCGCTGAAAACATGCATAAAACGTATTTCAGTTAACAACTATAATTTTAACTTCGATAACTACACATTTGTTAGTTCTCATAATTCCATTAATGAATCAATGCCTTTAGCTTTAAAATAAGCTCAATCAAATCAGCTCCTCTCTCACACACTTTAATCCTGAAATATGAAACCTCCTACAGGCATTTTTGGACCAAGTGTTTGCAACCGGAAACCATATGCTGCCAATTGAATTGGGGCTGTGCGAGGGTTCAGATCGTTTAATTTGCCGCGGCATCAGCTGTTGGTGCTGGGCGAGAAGTTCGGAGCACATGATGTCATTTCACTTGAGTGGTTTTTGAAAAACGCAAAAACAAATCCAAAAAAAAGAAAACATAATATCGAAAAAAAAATAAGAAAACAACCGCCATGCAAAAGCCCAGCAACTATTGTTAATGTTGTATATGTTATTGCTGTTGTTGTTGTTGTTATTGTTGTAGCTGACGAAACTGAATGTGTTCGTGTTGACAACGAACACGGAATATAAATTGAGAAATGCTTTAAAGCGAAATAATCAATTTACTTCTTGACATAATTTCCATTTTTCACGAAACCAAAGGCAGCCACGCGAGTGAAAGAAAATGCCAAAAGACGCCAATGAACAACCACAACAACAACAAAGCAGCAGAAGAAACCACGCACAATTCTCGCACATAAAAACGTGGCCATAGAACAATACAGAAACAAGGCTCAAACAATTTTTTCGTTTTTTTTCTTTCTTTGGGCAAGTAGGCAAATGTGTGCAATAGGCGTGGCCGGCATTAGGTGAGGGCGGGCGACGGGTTTTGCAATTGCTACCGTTTTGAAAAGTGTTTCGTTTTTAATATATTGACCATTTTTTATAATGCTGACCACCGTCTGACGGCCGCGTCGCTCTTTATTTGGGCTGTGATTAATGAATGGGCACAGATATAAGATACTCTCTGAGTTACATTTACAGCTTCAGCTACAGATACAAATACAGATGCTTCAGGCTAGAGTTGTAACTACGATTTAATAGTACTTTAATGGTGTGTGAACAACGAACCCTCCAGCAGCGATAAACCCAAACACCTGTTGTTGGTTTACACACACACACACTCTCTCTCTCTCTGTCTCTCTCTCTCTCTCTCTCTCTCTCTCTTTGTCACTTACTCTTTTTGGCCATATGCTTTTGCTATCTCTCTCCATCTATCATTCAGTCGTATCTATTTGTAGCTCGTGCTGCTGCAACACTTTCATTATCACAAATGTCACATCATTTGTCGCACTGCACAAAACTGCCCGCTCATCATTTATCACCAAAGGAATGCGACACATACACACACACACACGCTATGTAATACCGGGCATATTTGATTAATTTTCGTTTTCCGAAAGAAATTAACCCGCTGCACATGTCGACCCCAAGCGGCCCCTTTGACGCGCCCCTCGATCGCAGCCGGCCGCCAGCCTTAAGATTTATCTCTTCCAGCATAGCTCGAGCATGGCCAACATGCCCCCGGTTGCCGCTCACGTTCCTGTTCCCAGTCGCCCCTTATATCTTGTACCCCTGGTCCTATATTGGCCCGTCTCGATTTTATTGTCCGTCTTTTTTGTCGCCGTCTCGCACGTCGCTTCTTGATTTATTTATAGATTTTTGTTCGAATTGAAAATTTTTAAAATTTATTTCTAATTTGAATTGACTGAAGACTATTCAGCAAACTGTGAAAAATATTTATTTTAGCCTTGTGGCATGATCCTTAAACAAAAAAAACAAATGAACAAATATATTTTTTTATCAATGAATATTTTGTTTTCCACTAAAATATTTATTGATTAATTTTTGTGCCAAGAGCTATTTCTTATCAGCCAAGAAACTCTTAAAAATTATGTTATTTTGACAGCTAACTTCTAACACTTTACACGGCATTTGCGACCTCACTTGATACCCTTTCCTCGCGCGCGCGCTCGCTTATGACTGATGATCATTTGGCTGCATTTTGACACTGATAATGGTTTTTGGGTAAACGACTCATTAGCCGGCCACTAAGTAGCCGTAGCAGCAAGTCGCAGTTGGGTTCTTGCGTAATCGGAAGTGCGTTGATTTATGAAGTTTTAGCTGCGATCTCGAGCGCAAATTGCTGATGCTGAAAAGCCGTTGTTGTTGTTGTTGTCGCATTTTGCCGTAACAACAACAAGGGCAACAAGTACGCTTACAATGCTGTTGCTGTCGCTATTGTTGTTGTTGTTGTTGTTTTTTATAACCACGATAAGATCAACTTCGAGCAGCCAGATGCAAGATGAACGCCTTTACGGCTGACGGTGACTGGAGCCCGGTGAATTTCATGCCGCACACGTTGCTGATTACGATGACGATGTTCAGTGTTTTTTTTTTCGTAAATTTTGTATTTATTTTTCTTACCTCAACTGCCTTCTGAGCGGGGCAGACGCCGGCGGCCGTTGACAAATGACCAGTACAAGTGTTTGTGACAAGCCGCAAGCGTTTTTTCTTTTCTTATTTATTTCTATTTGCGCCGCAGCGCGATGAGCCTGCAGACGAGGCGAAAAAACAATTAAACTTTGAACCGGATTGCAATTTCAACACCAGAACTATCCGAGTTCCAACTGCGCCTTCTCTTTGTGTGCCTTGACCTGGGCCAAGAGTTTTGAGCTTAACTTTGAACCTGCATTCGTATGCTAATCTTGCGTCAATCACAACATGATCAGCGCGCAACTTCCCCCCCGGTATGCAAAACATGCGGCAGACAATGGCAATTTGAATTGCAGAATTGCGAACAGAGCCTGCGGATGCAGCCCGGACAAAGTCGCAGCCTGTTGCACTGTGTCACTTAATAAATTCTGTTGCAGAATTTTGCATGCACCAAATTTTGAAATTTTCAACTGATATGTTAAGCGGCTGTCAGCGTTTGACTTTGACGTCAACTTACATGAAAATGAAATGCAAAAGATCAAAACAAAAGACCAAAACACAAACTCAAACACACACATAAAATTCCTCATTCACAGCGTATTTGAAAAGAACAAATATTTAAATATATATGTGTATATGAGCGATATGTATGCAAAATCCAATATGTCTATATAGTATTTCACGACAGCTAGCGAAATGGGCACAAAGTTGTAAAACGCTTCGAATGTTCGCTCATGGTCGCTGTCACGAGGCGACATGCCCATGCCCCAACGTCCCCACGTCCCCATCCGCCCTTACGCCCCTACAAGTGATATGACATGCCAGGTGCCAGAAGATGCGGCTGCCAGTGCCACTGGCAGTGGCAGTGTCAGTGCCTCAGCCAAACCGCTGTCAGCTCTTTGGGCTTTGCGCCTGGCCATGACGACAAGCGACAACGATGCGCTACTTATGTAGTTATGTAGTTAGTCCCAGTCACACACACGCACACGCACTCACATATACACACCCATTCCCATTCGCACTTCCATTCCCATTTCATGCCCAGTGTTGACATTTAGTAAAGCCCACAACGGGTTGCCGGGCAATCGGATCGGTTTTAGATCTGTGTTGATCTTTAGCTGGAAATCACACTGAAAACTATGCAGTGACAAGCTGATTTTAACATAAATCGTGCATGAAAATTTTTGCTGAAATCAAAAATTAGTCATCATAAATTTGTTGATGTTTTGTAAACTATCCTCAATAAATTTGAAACGCATTGAAACAATTATACATCATTAGTATTATATTAGCTATACTTAAGATTGGTAAAAAAAAATTATTTATAGTTCCAATATGCAATAGGCTTTTTTTATTATTTTATTATATTTATTTATTTAAATAATTTAAAAAAAATTTAACGAAAATAAATTACTCGTGAGATTATTAATAATAATATTATTAATAATAATATTATTAATAATCTTTTATTATTCTGACTTAATTATCTTACGAACAAAATTTTCTCCATTCAAAAATTTATAGAAATTTTCTACGCTAATTTGAATACTTACCCTAAAATAAGATAAATATTAAAAATATTTTTGAAATATAGAAACTTTCGTTAAAAAAAATGAAATTTGCGTCATGCGCATTATACAATCTTTGTTTGAGTGTATTTCAAGTTTATTATAAGTTATTTATTTTCAGTGTCTTCAAAATACAAATTGTTAAATAGTTCCCCCCAAGTCCCACAAGCAATACCAAAATGCTGCCTTGGCTGCCTCCACACCAATCCCCAGATAATTTAGCTACAAGCACGCATTCTTACAGATACTTTTTGCGACAGCGGCTGCGACTGCGGCTGCGGCTGCAGCTGTGAGTGTGTTGCATGTGTAAACAAATTGCAACATCATATGACAGCAGCATTTGACAATTGTAAATGGTCGGCGGCAGTGCAAGTGTTGTATTTGGCCCCGCCCCTCTCCGAGACACTATAAAAATACAAAAGGCAGCAAACAAATGTCCGCCAACTGCCCTCCAACAATAGATATTGATTTTTCCCGCAGGTGAACCGGGCAAGGTCAGAAGCATGAAGAATAAATGCAACCTGAAGCTGCGTCTGCACTTCATGCATCAACTGCCACTGAATGTTGCATGAAGACGTCTGCTAAGTTGGACTTGCCCAGCGCGCTCTAATGGCATGCGAGAGATATTAGTTTTAGTATCAAATTTGATAGTTGATAAGCTGACTGACAGCCCTGCTAACTGACCGAAATGGGTCAGGATACGCGCCCGAAGACTTGGGCAATTCCATTTGCCACCAAACTGTCTCTCATTCTATCTCTCTCTCTCTCTCTCGCTCTCTCTATATTTCTCTATTGTTGCGGCACATGAGTGATGGAGCTGATGTCGTTGTCTGGTTACTGTCTGCCCTGCTGTATGTGTGGTCATTAGTTTTAACCCGTTTCAGGATGGCCAGCGGGACGAACACTTTTCGTCGTGAATGTGCACAGCGCAAAAGTGCTTTAACGGTCTCTCACATGTGTGTGTGTATGTGTGTGTGTGGGTTTTTGGCGACCAGCGCTTCGGCATTTTCCACAGTCAAATTCACTTTAATTAAATGAGTGGTAATTAATTTCAACTTTAATCAGAAATTCCATTTAGATTTCCTACTGATTGATGTGACCCGACATCTTCCGAAAGCGGCAACTAAACTAAACTAAACTAAACTAAACAAAAAAAACTTTTTTGTTGCGCATCCTCATGTCAGACAGAGATAGCTATACAAAAAAAAGGCAGAAAGATAGAAGTTTGCAAATTATAAATAGAACAGAATTTAAAGCGACATTTTTCTATTGAAACTTCTTTAAAGCTTAGACAACCTAAAATACTTGCTTAATTATTAAAGAGACAAAGCTAATCCATAAAAATCTGTAGATAATAGGAGAAATATTTGCATATTCCCAATACATAATAATATTCAAAAACAAATCTGAAACGTTTAACATATAATAGGGAGTTGGAAATTTGTAAATAATTTTATTAATACATAAAATTATTTCAAACTTTATTCTTAAATTCCAATTCTTTGAATATTATGTAAATATTATGTTTTTTTGAAATGTATTTTAATACAGTTTTTTGTATATTATTTAATATTCTCTCTTTAAATTTATTAACTATTGTTGAACACAAGAACTATTTCCTGAGGACGTCTATTTTAGTATTATTATATTCGTTTAATAATTACTTTGTAATTTTAAGTTCATTTATAAATTATAGCAATTCAAAGAATACTTAAACTAAATATTTAGGCTTACTTATAAAAAAAAGTATTATCCAAAATTAAATTAAACACCAAGAATAATGCATCTGGCAATGCCTAAATGATGTTTTTGATGCGGCATCTTTAAAAAGCATTTGCATCCGAGCAATGCATTTAGAAGAAACGCAACTTTAGCAATGGGCCATGACCCATATAAGCTCAGTGGTGCGCTGCAGAATGGGCCAGCCAAGGGGTCCACGAAGAACATTTGTCGGCTTTCCCAAAGTGCTGACAGAAGCGCTCCTCACTTGGCCTGTCTATCACATTGACTGACTGCCACACATTTCACATTTCATGTGTGTGTGTGTGAGTGTGTGTGTGCGAGGCATTGTCTCATTCTCTTTTTTGTTTGAATGCCGGGCGGGCCAATTGGTTTGGCCATAATAACACGCCACGGTAAATGGCTTTTAAAAGTCTGCGGGGAAATTGTCATTATCTTTGGCCATCAGCAGTGGGAGGAAGACAGTGAAATTGAGCAGCGATTTTTGGCAAGCAGCGACAGCTGTCTAGGGTCTAGAGTCTTAGCATATAGGGTCTAAAGTGATACTTCACGTACTGCCGCAGCCAACCCCGCAATTCCTTTCGCATTGTCGATACTTCATTTGGCTAACAACAATAAAATGTAAAATTTTTTTGGGCGGTGAAAGCCAAATTGCAGCTTGACACGTCATATTTATGAAATGCGCAACGTTGCAGAAAATCAAAACATAAACAAGAAAATTAACTAGCCCTGTGCTAGGGAAAATTCTACTGTGCCTTGTCCACTTCAGCGTTTGTCGATTGCCTGGAAACGCCTTCAATAAATGTAAAAAAATTTGAATAGGAATACAAAATTTAGTTCTCAAATTCAAAAAAGTGTCCTGATATCATAAGCATTCTTATTGGAAATATTTTGATAGCTATCGATAAAATCTACATTTTATAATATCGTTTGTTTCTAAAGTTAGGAAATCTATTATTATTTTTAATTTTTTTTTTTTTTTTGAAATAGTAAAATCGATAACAACAGTTTAACAAAATGTTTTTTGTCAAAAAGCGTTCTTAAGTTTAAAAAAATATATATAATTATTTTAATGTTCGGATTTATTTTGCTACTTTTTGGCATTTAATAGTAATAGTTAAATCGATAAATATTGCTAAATGCAAAATCTTTCTATACAATAATTTTTCGGTTTTTAAATTAAAACAACTTTGCCAAAAAAATTCGTTGATATTAATAACAGCCAGGTAGTTACAGAGAAACAGAAAGCTTTACAAAAAATTTTGCTGAAAGCTTTCATGTGCTTTTTAAAAATACTTCAGACTTTAAGCATTGAGTATTGACGAATTCTCAGTAAAATTACATAAACTGTACTTTTGAATAGCAAGTTGTTGTTATTAAAGAATATTAAAGTAAAAATGAATCTTTTTAAAGTTTTTATTTTCTTATTACATTTTAAGACAAAATGTGCTAATGATAAAAATTTTTTTGCAGGTACTGTGAATGCCAATGGCGAGACGAAACGACAACGGACCTCATACACCCGCTATCAGACACTGGAGCTGGAAAAGGAATTCCACTTCAATCGCTACCTGACGCGCCGGCGACGCATTGAGATCGCGCACGCGCTCTGTTTGACGGAGCGACAGATCAAGATCTGGTTCCAGAACCGGCGCATGAAGTGGAAGAAGGAGCACAAGATGGCGTCAATGAACATTGTGCCGTACCACATGGGCCCCTACGGCCATCCCTATCACCAGTTCGATATCCATCCGTCACAGTTCGCGCATCTGAGCGCATAGGACGCGTGGCACTTTTCGGGTACTGGTTAGAGACTCAATCAGTTGTATCAGGAACCATATCAGGCGGCGGCAGCGGCCAGCGTGGCCGGCGGCTATCAGTCACAGGGCTCTCAGGATGCTACCGCAGCGGCATCAGTGCTCGGCAGCGCCAGCGCCGGCGGCGGTGGTGGCAGCGGCAATATCGGCGCCGGCAACGGTCCCAATTCGCTGTTCAGCTCCGCCGCGGCGGTGGCCAATGCCAGCAATACCAATGTCGACTGCATCAAATATCCTCAAGAGTTCTGATCTCAGGTTATCATCAGGCAGCAGCAGCAACAGCAGCAGCAACAACAACAACAACAACAACGACAACAACCGCTTCACCAGCTGCAGGACTCGGACTGTGAGCCCGAGTCGGAGCTGGGACTGGAGCTGGACCTGGAGTATAAAGCGGACATTGTGGGCTGTAATTTGTTCTGCTGCTGAGCCGGTGCCTGCGCCCATTGCCATTGCCATTGCTATTGCCATTGCCACTGCCTTGCTCCGAGTTCGCATTCGCATCCGCAACTGCAACCGCATACGCATCCGCAAAACGCAAACGCCGCCGCCGCTGTCGATCAACCAACATCAAAGACGATGCTTCTTGTTTGCAACTGATTCGTGTTAAGCTGAGAAATGAGCCGTGGCTGGAGCGCGGCTCGTTTGGGTTTATGATACTGGAGGTGGAACTGTGCGCGCTTTCGTCCAGTTCTCTCTCAGCCTGCCACAGACAGATAGACAGACAAACACACACACACACACTCACACAGAAACACACACACTCATCATCAACAACACACATCAACACAGCTCGAGCCTGAGGCTTGAGCTTTGGGCCAGGATTTGGAGTTTGCTTATTATCATAAATAGCACTGATCGAAACTGTTGCCGTTTGGACGTCCAGTATGATAAACCTCTTTCTCTAAGCAGTATTCGAAAAGCTAATAGTTTTAAGTCTAGCATAAATTTTAGGTCTAAGCCCGCACAGACGAACAAAATCCAAGCAAAAGTCGAATCGTAATATTTGCAATAATTTCAAAGTGATTTCTATTTAAATAAGTTGTCGTTTTTACTTAACTCTAATGTCCTTGAATGTGTACTTAAAGCCAATCATCCGTACAGAATCCTATATGCACACATACATACATATACCTACATCTGTGTACATGCGTATTTGTGTGTGTATGTGTATGCTACCCATATAAGGCTTTGTTTAGTTTGTATATAGCAGAGCGCCTCACTCTCATTTGGCGCCTTATTATGTTTGTGTTTCTTTTATTAAATTAAATTGTTTTGCTCGAGAGCTACTTAAAAAGAATTAAATTATAATAAAAAAAAAAACAAAACTATGAACCGAAATATGTTCAGTTCTTAATTTGTGTTGTTGAAAAGTGCTTTAGCAGCTTTGCAAATGCTTTACTAATTTTATCCAAAATTAATACGTACTAAATACAAACTCGTTTTATTTGCACCCAAACGAAGAACAAATTCGGAGGACAAACAGGGAATTTGGCAAGCGATCAAACTGTGGTTCAATTGAAAAATACTTAGCACAATTTCTATAGCAAAGCCACGGAGAATCATTTACCGCTTATTATTTTGAGGCGTAACACAAGTTTTTTATGTCTGTAAATCGAAATTCTATAAAAGAAATCCTAAACTTATTCTCTCTTAGCTTAAGTGTGCATTCAATTTGAAAATATTGAGCAATGCGCAAATTGTTAAACCCTACAAATAATATAACAGATAATTAAAAAATGAAAAAAATAACTATACCTAAATGTAATGTAATTATTTATGCTGTACTTTTCGCTAAGCTAAGGTTAGTGCATTCTAGGACCTATCGGTAGTCTATGTGAACCTAGCTCATAAGCCTAAATTATATGTATTGAATTAGCAAGACAAATTTTAGTGAAAAGTAAAATAAAAACATAAACAAAAACCAGCGCATTAAGAATAAAAAGAATATAATAATAATAAATTAATAAATAAGAACAAGCTAACTCAAATAAGAAAATAATACTTAGCACAAATTAATGAATTGTTTTTTGTTTAATCTATGTATATTTTTCTTTAATTTGTCCAAAATGATTTTTCAATCAAAATGCAATACAAAGTTTGTAGTTTTGGGATAGGGGCGCACACTGTGAGCCAGCGCAAAGAGTTTAACTGCATTCCATGTAAAAATTAATTACATAACTAATTTTTAATAAGATCCATATTTATATAATGATGTGGGCTCCATTGCGTAAGCAATGTTACAAAATGAAATGTTCAACTATAAAACCACAAAACCATACAAATATAAATAAATCAAAACAAACAAAACCTATGTAAACATGTATGAATATGACATAAAAATAAAACTATTTTAAAATGTAAAATCATAATTACTCCAATTCCTGATCCTGTTTCTTTTAAATATGTGCCCGGGTAGCTCAGTCGGTAGAGCATTGGACTTTTAATCCAAGGGTCCAGGGTTCAAGTCCCTGCTCGGGCGAGCACATTATTTTTTGGTTCTTCTAAACTTCTTGATCCTGTTTCCTTGTCTTCATCAGAAATGTGCCTTGACGAATTTATAACAAATGCCCGGGTAGCTCAGTCGGTAGAGCATTGGACTTTTAATCCAAGGGTCCAGGGTTCAAGTCCCTGCTCGGGCGAAAGAAATTTTTTAACAATTTCTTTTTTCTTTTTTTTTTGTTACTTGTAAATAGTAACAAATATAATAGATGTTTTCTTTTGAAAACTTAACAATAAGTATTTAAAAATAGATTATATAAAAAAAGAAGTACAAATAACTTCAAATATGCACTGCTTTTTGAACCAATTTTTATAAAGAGCAGTGTTTGTCAAGCAGTAAACTAAATAATCAATAAATCGCACACCTTGATTGTACAAAGCAGTGCATACAAAGCAGTTCACTGCCTTCAATTTGGATTAAAAAACATTTGCACTAAGAATGACGAGAAAAGAGAATTTACCTACTCAGCTCTAGCTAAAAAAGTAAGAACGCTGCAGTTAGGCATTACCGACTGCGTTATAATCGACTGCGTTATAATCGTTATAATCGTAATTACGAGTATAACTACAAGTAGATATCCAAAGATAGTCTTCAATAGCGCTGAAAAAAGTCGCGTTCGCCCGGACGGACAAACGGACAGCATGACAGACATTGCACAAACCCAATATACTAGTTTCACTTCCATCGACTTTGTCAAAACAGAACACATTTTCATGTTTGATGGCATTTTGATCATGATTTTTCATTTAGATCGATTTTACATTTAAAATATATGAATTTTTGAAAATTAATTTTTTAGAAAACAGCATGTACCCTCCCTCCCCTCATATCCAAAAAAATGTTTTTTTTCAAAATTTAGAATTGCGAATTTCTCTTTTTAATGGATTGTATTTGTCATAATTAATTAGAGATTAATGCTGCATTGCACTAATAATGCCTGGCTGTATGTTTTATTGAACGAGTATTGCGCTGTCGGCTACACCCGACTGCAACTTTTTTACTTGCTATTATTATTAGTATTTTTATTATTATTATTATTATTATTATTATTATTAATACTTTATTATCATATATGTATGAGTTTACCACAACTTGTTGATTCATAGGAAACAATATATAGAGATTTAGCAAATGTTAAATATTTTAATAAAGTTTTCGACGTATTTGCGATGGTAGCTTCAGAATGAACTAGTTAAATGTACTTTATATAAAATTATTTACATCAAGACCAACCCTATTCGGATTCTATTTAACCATGAAACAAAGACTTTTTAGAATTACCCTCCAATGTACTAAGCCCCTATGCTCGAATATATCACTATCGATTCGGTTTTATTAATATTTGTATGACTCCTGGACCACAGGTCTCAGACGATTTCATAGCTACTTTTGCTCAGTTTACGTTGAAACTCCGATGAAAGAACAACTGCAATAATAATACAAGCTGAAATAATAATTGCTGTATAATTGAATGTAACATTATTAAACTTACCAAAGGCGGAGTTAATTAGATAATTCTGCAAAATGAGGAAGTTACGATATCCTCTGCTCGTCCTTACCATTATCCTGGCTGAGATCACGGCGGATATTCCCGGGTGCGATTATTTTGACACGGTTGATCTAACAAATAGCACAAAACTTGAGAATGGATCTTACCAATATGGGAGCGTCGTAATCCCGAAAGAGAAAACCGGAGTA